>VZTT01055199.1:80251-91247 GCA_013400855.1 Buphagus erythrorhynchus
TTTTTTTTGTTTTTTTTTTTTTTGTAATGAAACTATTAGCCTAAGATTTAAAGCAGTTTAATGATGTGATAAAAAAAAACTCCTTAGTTTGCATTCTCTTTATTTGGCTGCTATAGATACAGATCTGCCATCACTTGCCTTGCACAGGTCTCTGGAAGGGCAGGGACAATTTCCCTAAGATTTAAGAAGAAGAGTAGAGTATTTTAGCACTATCACAGTAAAGAGCAGGAGTGGGTGAAGTTATTGAAACAACAAGGCTTGGTATCCCTAAAGGCTTAACCCTTCTGTTTACGCCAGGGGCAGTGAAGGGAAGGGGCAGTATAGCATAAGACATTTTTCCCCATCAGCACCCCCCAGTCCTGGCTGGGACCATATTTCCAGGCTCATTCTGGTGACTAAGTAATTCGTGTCTCAGTACCTAGGGAGGGATGAGGCCCTGTCAGGGATGAGGCTGGTAATTGGTTTCTCTTTGAGGTGCTGAGATGGGGACACCTGTTAATGAGAAAGTTGACCAAAGACACCAGCCCAATTGACACCAACTATTTAGCAGCTGTCAGGCAGTAATGACTCCCAGTCACTCCTATCTCGCCTGGGTTTGAACCAGTAACCCAGAGACAAAGGTCTGGTATCTCATTACTGCCTCTCCCCTGAGCCAGCCCACTCTTTTCCAGCAGATGTCTACTGCATTAGTGTCAAAATCATGTGTTTAAAGGAAGAAGTTTGCAAAGGTAAATCTGTCTAGCACCTAAAAGCTCCCTTCTGCACGCAGAAAGTTCTATCTCAGGCTGCCAGCTGACAGGGAGGTACTGCAGGGTCTATCCCCATCCTGGGGTCCTACACTCCTACACATCTCTTTGCCTCCCAGTGCCCACTGTACTTCTAAAGTAAAAGTCTTTATTATATTCTTATTAAGCACTATGTGTGGCCTTTTAAAATAGCTGGGGGACAAAGGAAACGGCACCAAATTATAGACAGGTATAAAATCCATTCAAGTTAGCTGAGCTGCTCCCACTTACCCTAAGAGAGGATTCAGCTCACCCAGTGAAAATAAAATGAGTAGGCTTATGTGTCTAACATATCTGATAAGTACAGGGGCTGCAAAATAATCTTCCTCTAAGGACATGCATGAAAATATCAGCAGCCAAACACATTTTGGCTTCAATTTATCAAGAGTCTGATCTAGATAGTGTTCAGTAGTGAGCTGTAGCCAAACTGTATTTACAAGCTCAAAAACAACATGCTTCTGGGATAGAAATGGCAATAAAATGTTACCTGAAGACACTACACGCAAAAATAGCTCTTGCATCTTCCTCTTTCCCTTCCCCCTGCTTTCAATCTGGCAATGCTCTGCCTACAGAAACTGCTCTGGTAGGAATGCTGCTTCCAGCAGGGCTGGTGCTTGATAGTGGGCAGGGTCTCCTCCCAAGCCCCACGGCAGCTTTTCCAGTCTGTCAGGTCAGGTAAGTGAAGAACAAAAGCATTGCTGTGTGCAGGAAGGGGAAGGGATGGCAGCAGTGACCTGTGGCTCCCACAGCCCACCTTGCCCCTGCCCCAGCCCCCAGCAGTGAGGAGAGACCTTTGCTCAAGGGTTAAAGCACAGGAAATGCCACTGATGGTGGTGGTGAAGTGTAAGTAAGAAGAGAGTTGGCATGTCTCTCAAATCCTCTGCATATTAGTATTAGTATTACTGTTGTTGTTGTTATTTTTATTATTGTTACTATTGTTATTGTTATTAATGATTGTTATTAATGATTGTTATTATTGTTATTATTATACAGTTTGCACGACAGTCACTTCTGTGGTCCCTAGTTGCAGACTCCAAGCCATGCAGGGTAACAGTGACTGCAGAAAGGCTTCCTCTGTGATCAGCAGATCTCTTAAGGACACCAGACTTGCAACTAGGAACTCTTTGCTCTGGATAATCTGTGCAAGAGCAGCAAGAGCAATCCTTCTGTACAGTAAACCATGCAAGATGATGACGTGTTCAGTGATCAAGGGGTAGGAAAGGGAGGTGGAGCTCTTTTCCCACCCCAGACCTCACACAGATGTGGTTCTGAGTGGTGATGGCAGCAGACTTCAGAGGCTGAGCAGATCCCAAGTGGCCAAAGGGGCTGTCCCATGTGCAGGAGGATCAGGAGACCAATCACTGCTCCCTGCTCCCTAGGCACTGTGATGGCTCCTGGGGGATACTTGTATTGCTCCCTGAGGAGTTAGGTCTAACCTAGACACATTGCTTGCCAAAGAAGCTTCCACCTCTTTTTTTTTTACTCTCTCTTTTCATTACTTGCACTGAGTTTGCATGGAAATATGCCTCCCAGTTCAGGTAGCATAAAAACTTCTTTTCTCACAGCCTTCCTCCTTCACTATTCTCTGCAGGTGCCTCAGCTGCAAACAAAACAGAACAGAAGTACCATGTATAGCAGTAAATACTCTTTTTCTTGGCACAGAAAAATTCACTATGTGGAACTATCCCTAGTCCAGAGATAGACTTACTGAAAGAAGCAGTTGAGGTAAAGCTCTAGAAGCTTTATAGGCAGACTGGGCACAGTCTTCTGCTGGCAGTGTGTGCTGCTCCCTTGTTGCACTACATCATCTGCCACCACCCTGCCATATTTTCTACTCCTGAGCCTCCAGAAGGCCAGCCCAGGATCAGGGAGCCAGTCCAGAGGGGCCAGCTGGAAGCACCAGGAGGGTTGTTCATTCCACTGCACATCTGAACAGGCAGGCAACCAGACCAGAGTATCCTCGTCAGTAGGACTGGTCCTCATGGGTGATGCTGTTGGTGATCCCAGCAATAAGGCTGACCTAAAGGACAGGGATTAAACTGCAAGGAGCACACAGGCATAATAAATTTGCTTTGATTCGCTCTGTTCAGCTGGAACTTTGGTTTCCGGAGTTGTCAATTCTGGAAACTTTCCTGAGCATTACATTCACTTCTAATGAAGGCAAAGCAGGGAGTACAACAAATAAGCTCAAATATGCAAGCAGAACTGATCAATTAAGCCTGGTACATCCCTACATGCTATCAAAATCAACGTACATCATGGCTGAAAAGTAGTATCTGCAAAACAAAGCTCGAGATGTACCCAAAATATAAATCCTTGAGTTTGCTCTGGAAATGAAGAGACTAAAAATAAGATTATAAATATGGGGATCTTTGCTGCTCTGGCTGCTCGGCGCTAGAATGGTTCCTGTGCCTGACAGATTATCTCCGCGCCACTAAAAATGGTCAGAGCCCTAAGGCAATTAATTCCTCACTTTCAGAGTTTTACTTCTGTGGCAACAACGATTGCCATGGACAATAATGCCGGGAGGGGCGGGTTTGGAGCGGAGGTAAACAACCGCGGGCAGAGAATGAGCGGTGAATACAAAGGCAACCTGCTTGCTGCAGGGAAAAACCCAAGCCAGAACAGCATTGCTGTGACCCACTGAGCCGTGGGAAAGACTTACCACACTGGTGACAGAGTGCAGGAAATATAATAACAGCCAGTGCCATGCTGGGAAAGGTGCCTCACCTCACCTGGGCGATCTGATCACCCCACATCACCAGGACTTCCCCTGGGGTCCCGTGGGTGGAGAGTGGTGTCCTGCCTCCTCTTTGTATTCAGATGGCAGTGCTGGTAATGGTGACCCTGTCTGGCAGTGGCAGCAGATGTGGGCAGAACGCAGAGAGGCAACAGAGTCACCTGCCTCCAGGACCTGCTGTGGTCACCCAGGCCAGGAAGGGGATTTCAGCCACGCCTGAAGGTTTGTTGACTGAGATCACCTGTTAGGAGGTGTAAAATGACACTGCCTGCCTGCTTGGTTCACATCTGCAGAGCACATCCTGCGGTCCCCAGTCCCACATCACAGAGCTGGCAAGGTGTCAGTGTTCTCAAGGTATCCCCTGCCCAGCACCCAGCCTGAAATATCAGACCCAGCAAGGATCACCAGTCCAAACTATGGGCTGAGAGAAATAGAGTAGAAAACTGAAAGTAGATCTGCAACCTCCAGAGCATTTTTTACTTTCACACATGCAAGGAGAGACAAGTTGGAAGTGCTACTTTTATATCAGAAATGCAAGTGTGATTTCCTGGAGGGCTTTCCCTCACTCAATTCAGTGTGATGGTAAGGGCCTTTTGGAAAAAACATGAGTCTGGCTTCAATCCAAAACATCCTCAGAATTCTCAGATCCCTGATGAACCAGCAGCATACATACCTGGTCTCCAGCCTTTGCTTTGGACTTAATTGTTTTGAAAGGCAGTCACTATAAGGAACAGAAAGTGATCCATAGACCTGCTGGAGACCTGTGACAGCAACCTGGGGTCTGCACCATCTCTGCACCAGGATGAGCCCAAGGGGAAGGGCATTTTCTGTTGTCCCTTTTTCAGATCCGGGCTAAATTTTATTTAATTCCATTTCAAAGACCACAGAAGGCAAAGGTAAGGGGTAATGTGTCAAACAACAAGGAGATCCCCATGTTTTGTGTATCACCCCACTTCATGTAACACTGTTGCCCCTCATCCTTGGAAAGGCTGATAATAGATTTTGTGTGAGAAAGAAATTTGTGGAGCATTAATTTTCGTGCAGAATGTACTAAAACTGGATGTTGTCACTTAAGCCATTGTTCCTTTAAGTAATGCTGCTTGACACTATGAATTATTCAGACATCTCTATGATATATAGAAGTAGTGTCAGCATTTTAGGGCATGACTCTCCTCTCTTATCTGCTGTAAAATCCCAGTGGCTTCACTGAGCTATAAAAGGCAAAATTAGGTCCTCAGCAGCATTGTTGTCTTGCAAGCAGAAAATACTCTTTAACACTGAGTGAAGGGTACCAACAGGCCCTGCTTATAGTATAAAACCAGATATTTGTAACTCCCTGGTGCATCAATACATCTAAAAGGTCATTTATTCATTTGGGAATGAGAAATCAGAGTATAATGAAGATGGGGGATAGTGTAACATTGCCTATTTTCTCTATTGCAGAATTACTCAGGTTGCATCGACCTGCCAATACCAATGGGCTCATCTGTGTGAATAGTGAGGTGTCTGTGCTGCAGCCAGCAGTGCTGAGCCTGAGCACAGAGCTGTGCCAGGGAAAATGAGGGTCTATGTGGAGTGCAGGAGCCCAGAACAGCCCAGGGGCTGCTGCATCCCCAGGACACAGACTGTTCAGGGCAAACCTGGCGAGCTCAGAGGCTGATTGAACTACAACCACTTGCCATGAAACTGAACAGTCCCTGGGAACAGTGCTGATAATTTTTCTATCCTTGCATTGATTTTTTTTCTCCTGTTTTTAAACCAATTATATCAAAGATAATTCAGTTGAAACTGTTATAAATTCATTGTCAAGCATGGAAGAGCATTCATTCTGCCTCCCCAAAACTGAGGGGTTGTTAGAGCTGTAAGAGAAACAAGGATAAAGGTGGCAAGAAAAAAAAAAAAAGTATGTGATGTGAATATACTCTTGGCAAAGCCAGGATTTAAATCACCAGTGGCTTAAATGATAGAGGTCTAAATTCCTGGAGTTTCCTGTGCCTTGTCAGTGGGTGGATGCTGCACATTTAGGAAAGATGCAGCTATAAACCAGAAAGCACTTTTGTCTGGCAAAATAACCTCCTGCAAGTTCCTCAGCCTTCAGGAGCCAAGTTCTGCCCCCACAAATGCAGAGCCTCCCCCATGCTGTGAGCTCTAACTCAGGGCAGAATTGGGTCTCAGTGATGCATCCTGAAGTCAGGGTAACTGAGGGCTGAAGTTTAGTGATGCCAAGGCAGGTGTAAATTCCTTCCATTTCTCCCATCTCTTTGTTGCAACACTTGTCTAGGTATTTACAAAAGGGGTATTTACAAAAGGCAAAGACTTATCAAGCATCTCTGGCCTTCTTCCCATGTTAGATAGGATGGTAAATATTTTTGGAAAGGATGTAAACCTTAATGCTTCTGACAAGAAGCCAAGCAGTACCAGATGGCAGAGAGGAGGAAACACCCTATGGGCAGGTTTTTTACAGTATTCTCATCAGCATCTGGTATTTGCCACTGGCGGAGACAATACAGGGGCTAGCACTTTGATCTGGTCTGCCTGTCTCTCTACTCCTGCTACTGACTGATTTCTTACCTGTTCAGAATAAGCTCTGTCAAAATATTTTCCTGACACACACTTGGATCCAAAAATCTCAGTTCTCTCCTCTTTGGGAAGATGATGGTGGAGGATGGACAGGTTCTCAGCACATGGCTTCAACTCACAGGCACGTGGCAATCCTGATGATTCAAATCTTGTAAGTGGAGTTAGGAGATTTTTCTTAATATTTAAATAAAGTTACTCTGATATTGTATGTAGCCTTCTGACTGCACAACGAAGTTGGATCCCCACTATACACTAAATTAGCAGTGAAACTTTTGCTCTAGTTGTTATGTATGTGTTTTGGACATGTCAATTACCTGCAGATCCTAGGCAGGAGCAGCATTGACTACTCCTTAGGATTTAGTTTCCAGTCCTTTCCCAATGTACAGATTAGTTGCACAAAATGGTTATAAACTTCCATGAACATGAAGTGGTAGTAAACACCGTGGGTGAGAGGATTTTTATGGGTTTTTTTCTTTTTGGCTCAAGCATACTGCGTATGCCTACTCTGTAGCTGCCACTACAAGAGATCTGACTTGTTATTGCTCCATCAGCCCTGTAAAGGTGCCTGCACGGAGCAGATCTGGACCCAACATGTGAATGTGCACCTCTTGGGTGAATGCAGGACACTTTGAAACAGACTGGAAAACAGCATTTAAGGCATTTCTTGAGAACACGTATCTCCCATGCCTTCCTTCAAGGAACAGCTCTTCATCTCTGCTGGTCTCCAGTTTGGACAACACTCTTTGTAGCAATGTTTAAAGGCTACTGCTTATGCCTTTTGAAGGACCTGTTTTTCTGGCAAGGCAAAGAGTTTGCTGGTCACTACCATAATCCTTCTCAGAATATCCTGAAGTGCTTTAAATGAGTTAGTGCATTGTAGAATTTTATTAGCAGTTTCAGGGCACAAAATAAAAAGGCTTTGCAGACACAAGATGAAATCCTCCAGTAAAACATACTATTTTCATAAGGAGAGAGGATGAGCTGGATGGCCCAGTTATATTGCCAGAAGCCAGCATTAAGAAGTGCTGCATAATCTTCCAAGAGACTGCGTTTTCCTCATTGCTCAGCCAGATGGGCAAATGGAGGCATGAAGGCTTTTCACAGGATGGTTCAGCTGATCTGGGAAAAGAAGGAAGAATGACACAAGATGGTTCTTCAGGTTGTTACTGGAAAAGTGTTCTGGCTGAAAATACTGCTTAATCAGGCTGGAAGCAAGGTGCCTATCTTGATAGCAGAGTCTGGAGCATTGCTCACTTTTTTTTATCACACAGCTTTGTCTCACAAAAGAGCTCCCATTGTTGCAATGTGGGTGCTGGATTTCAAAACATTAATCAAGGATTAGGCCTTGGTACTGATTTATGGAAAAACACCAGTGCCACAGAGGATATATTCCATGCAAATGATTGATGGAGATAGGTCCTCAGCACATATAAACTGGATCATGGTCTGGATGCACAGGCAGCAGTGTGGATTTCTCAGGCTGCCTCAGAAAACCAGGTCCGGGAGGGTCTCACTGGGTTGAATCCTGCCCCTCTGCCCACGCCCACACCTGTGAGTGGGCTTTGGAAGAGCCACCCCTCTCCGGGGGAGGGAGGGAAGCGGCAGCGTTCCCTGAGCATTCTCTGAGCTGTGGTGGTGTCTTCTGTAATACTGACATATCCCTGTAGAGGGAATGCTTTGGTAAGACTTCAATGAGGCTGTGTATCGCTGTGTTCTATCAGGGACCAAATTCAGTTTTTGCATCACCTGCTGAGTTCAGGAGTTAACATCAAGAGCATTCTTACCCAGTAGGTTGCTGGTAGTTGTTTTGTTGGGATTTTTTCTAAAATTCTTATTTTGTTACAATTCACTTTAAAATTTCATCCCTGACTGAACAGGGTGGAAATGCCCATCTGACTCAATGCAAAGGGTAGGCTTTGATGCTGTCTTACATGAGCATCAAAAGCTTAAGATAACATGCATATTAAAAGTGTTTTTCACTGGCAGCTTGCAGAAGGCCCCATGGCCAGATGTAACAAGAGGGAATCCGTAGCGTGTTGTTTACCAGCTGCTTCTACACTTCATCTAAATTGCACGAGGAAATCACAGTGCCTTCTGAACAACACTGGGAAATTGGGTTTTCTCACTAAAACTATGAACCCATTAAAAATACCCCGACATTTTGTATTATTTGTGTTGAATAAAGTATGCTTTGCTTATGCTTATTAACAAACACTGGGTTTGTTATTGACCATAAAACTGTGCATTGACCTAGTCCTTTCTCTCCAAGCTATCAAAATACTAAAAAATTTATCTCAACCCAGCCCTCAGTTCCACTGTGCCCATAGATCACCTGGGCCACAGACACTTTCTGATACCTGTGCTCTAGCACTGCTGCCTTGCCTTTCCAAAATGAAGGGATTTTCCTCTACTGCACTGCAAGGTCCACCTTGAAGGGAAGATGAGGGAGCAGTACAGGTGATGATGCCTAGTGTCTCCTCTTTATTCAGGTCACAGTCACTCAGACCATTTGCCATCTGGACACCTGGCAGCTTCAGTGCCACCTCCTGAGCATACAGGCCTCTGGATGCCCAAGCCCAGCAGGTCACCATCCCTCAACAGCCACCTGGGCACTGGAGTGGCAGCACTGACAGCAAACCCCTTGTGGATGCCATCAGGGTGGATCTGTGGTGTTAACATTTCCAAAAGCACAGAGATATGCACTGAGCACTGAAAGCAAGTCTTAATCATCACAGGGACTTCCTCTGTGGATATTAATAATCGCCTCACTTCCTCTGAGGAGCCCCCCTGTCTGCTGAGCTCAGTTTCTGCAGAAACATCAATAATGCTCAAACTTTGAAAGGTTTCACCTAGGAAAGACAGCTTTTCTTGGGAAAGTGATGAAGCAAACATCAGGCGAGCCCAGCAATAACCGCCCAGGCCATGCACTGCTATAGTGTAGCTTCACCTGTGACTGTGACACAGCTGCCAGAGGTTTCTCTCTCTTTCCAACTTTGGTCAATGATGAACAATTGCTCTGCAACATCCCCCTGCTCTGCTCCTCCTTCTCCCGGCCACTGGCCAGGGACCTGCTAGTCAGATCAGCGCTTGGGAGGGTCTAGGAGAAGCCCTTTCCTCTTCCTGTGGGGAAGGATATGATTAAAACCTTGTAAATAAAAGGCTTGGCTCAAAAAATGCCTGGGTGCCTTCTGGACACAATGCAGCCATGAGCTGTGGCTCAGGGTGGTGAGAAGCAGGAGGTGGGACACAGCATGATGCCATGTCACACTGTCAGCCCCAGAGCCCAGGAGCAGTGACCTCAGCACACACACCTGCTGGTTTCCATGTCCTAAGGGCTAACTGAGGCGGCAACCTCAGGAAAGCCTGACCAGCCACAGCCAGGACTGCACCTTCTGGAGAACTGTCACCAAGCTGGAACCCAGGCTAAGCACAGCTCTGGTCCTGGGTGGCCCCTGTTTTACCTGTTCAGAGCCATCCCCTTTACAAGGAGCAAACAGGCCTCACCACTGGCTGCACAATGTGATTCCCTCCTCTCTAGGGAACTACCCTGGTGTGGGTTTGTGCTAGGGGAGAACTGTCCTCTTCATATCTTCAGGTCTGTGTTGTGTGCTACCAAGAATCCACCTGCAAGTCCCACATGAAGTGAACCAGTGTCCGTGCTCTGTCCTAAGTTCTGCTTATCCTTTTGATAATAATGGGATAAAAAGCTTCCTTAGGAGAAAGGGAACAAGAGCACCCATGGAGGGTATGAGCTCCTCCAGGAGGAGGGAGGATCTGCTGTTTTGCTTTAGTAGGGAACAGGCAGTTGTCTGGCTTGCCAAGGGTGCTCAGAAACCCAGCAGCATAGACTTGTGCAGAAAAGCAGGAAGAAGCTGCAGCTTTACCAAGACTGAGAAAGATAACATCAAAAGGCAGAAGTTGCAATCCTCAATCCCTCTCTGTTCCGATGTTCCCTCCATGCACAGGCCATATGCTCCACATCTCACGCTCTGGCATCGGATTTGATGTCTCTTTATAGCTAGAGGGTGTCTTGACCAGCTTTCCAGTGTGGTCAGAAACCTGAGGTTGCACTGGATTAACCCTGGAGTCAAACCATTTACTCAGGTTCCTAAGAAACACAAAGCTGGCAATTCCCTGGGGCTTTTTAAGGATACTCATGCTGTGTCCTGGTGTACCTTTTGTTTTAACATTGTGATACTGACCAAAGAGCAGCCCACACAGAGATATCGTAGCCCAAGGAAAAGTGTATTAGACTGAAGCTCAGGGGATGTGATGCAAACATATAGGAAATCTGCCCACATGTTGCCTAGGAAATTCACTTCATGAACTTTCCACAGCCTTTACCAGGTTCTGTCCGTTGTGTGCAGAAGTTGAGGCTGGCACCCCAGTCTCCTGACAATAAGGACGACCAGAACCTGTGATGATGTTACCGAGGAATAAGCGTTATCTGCGACTTCAGGGCCGTTTCCTCCCGCACCACGGAGCTCTAAAGGAATATGCCGCTCGCAGGAGCAGAGAGGCGGCAGGGATGCTGGAGCCAGCTCTTTCAACCTGCCGAGGCAGGAGGGACCCGCGGACAAAGGCGGCCACCCCAGGGGGAGGGCGGGCGGCGGGGCAGAGAGACTCGGAGCAGGGGCTCGGTGACAAAGCCCTCGGCGGGGGCGGCAACAGCGGAGATGCTCCGGGAGATCCCGCTCCGCTCGCAGCCCGTGGCTCCGGGTGCCTCCCACGCCTGAGCAGAGCGGGACCGGGGCCATTTCGGCGCCGCTTCCCCGGGCCGCCCGGCAGGAGCTTTTTCCTGCCTGTCCAACCCCACCCTTTCCCGGGATGGTGCTCTCTCCAGTACCTTTTTTCAAAAGAAAACCCGGGGAAATCCATCTGAAAAAAAAAA
>VZTT01055199.1:91673-137030 GCA_013400855.1 Buphagus erythrorhynchus
CGCACCGGCGGAGCGGGGCAGCGGCGGAGGGTGCGCGGTGCCCGCGGCGGCCGGGCGGGCGGGCGGGCGGCAGGACAAGTGGACGGAGCGCCCGGGAACGGGGGGGCGGCCGCCGCGTAGTTGTTTTGCCCGGGGTAAGTTGGCCGATCGCTGCGGAGGCTTCGCTTGGAGAGTGCAGCGCTTGGCTCCCGGCTCCCTGTCGCCCCCAGCCTCCGGGGCAGTGGGGGCGCCTTTTTTTTTTTTTTTATTTCGTTCCGCCCCCTCCTTTGGTTTGTGTTTTCTTTTTATTATTATTATTATTATGGGGTCTGTGGGGGAGCAGGATTTCCAGTCCGGCGTTGCTCTTCTTCCTTGTCCAACGTTCCACGGAGAACTATAATATTTCTTCCCTGAGATGCTGCAGTGAATTTTAGTTCTAGGAAATCAGGCGAACAAAATCATCCGAATAACCCGAACCATTTGTTACTCTGCGAGAGCAAACGCAGCCTAGGCACATATGATGGCAAAAAATTCCTTGGAAGGGTCTAAAGAAGACCTGAGCAAAATTTCGGAAGAGGAGATGCTGAGATGGAGCAAGGAAGAGCTAGTGAAAAGACTGAGGAAAGTGGAGAATGAAAAGATGAACTTAATGGTGGAACACGGCAACTTGATGAAAGACGTGAACCGGCGGCTGCAGCTCCACCTGCACGAGATCCGCGGGCTGAAGGAGGTGAACCAGAAGTTGCAGGACGACAACCAGGAGCTGCGGGAGCTCTGCTGCTTCTTGGACGACGACCGGCAAAAAGGCAAGAAGCTGTCAAGGGAATGGCAGCGCTTCGGGAGGCACACGGCCAGCGTGATGTGGAAGGAGGTGGGCATGTACCAGCAGAAGCTGAAGGACCTGGAGGCGAGGCAGGAGACCCTCCTGCGGGAGAACGTGGAGCTGAAGGAGATGGTGCTGATGCTGGACGAGGAGCGGAGCGGAGCCGGCTCGCGGAGCTCCATCGACAGTCAGGCCAGCCTGACCAACCTCAACGGCGGCTCGGCCACCAGGGACGTGGGGGACGGGAGCAGCACCTCCAGCACGGGCAGCGCGGGCAGCCCCGACCACCATCACCACCACCTTCACCACCACAAGGCCGGCGACAGCAAGGCCGGGGCCATGCGGAGGTCTATGGATGACCTGTCCGCGCCCCTGCACCACCGGAGCATCCCCAACGGCCTCAATGGTGAGCCCCTGCCCTGCCCTCCCTGCGTGTCCGGTCCCCCCTGGCCGTGCGGTGAGGGTCTCCGGGGGACGGGGGTCCTGGCCATTCCCAACCCTGTCCATCCTTGGTGACGTCTTTGGCAGAGCGGCCCCGGGAGCCGGGAGGGGCTCCTGTGTGCGGGGTGTGTGTTATCAGTGCGTTGACTGTGTTATCAATGTCCTGGGCTGAGGGTTGGAGCCTCTTTTATCTCCAGCAGGGCTGGTGTTTGGTTTTGTTTGTTTGTTTTGGGTTTCTTTTTTGACAAAAAACAGCCTGAGTTTTCAGGGTTAAAACAAACATTGATTGTGTTCCCACTCTTCCTCCTCTTTCTCTCCCCCTTTAAGTATTTTGGTTTATGTTTGGCTTGTTTGTGTGCTAGTTTGGTAAGATTGATAAAGATGGGTTGAGATTTTGGAAGCATCTGATGAAAGTGCAGGTTTGTCCCATGGAGCATCACCTGTTAGCTCCACAGGGTCTCAGGGCAGGCTGGCTGTGAAGTGCTCAGCAGTTTTGGAGAGGTGCAGCTTGGCTTTCCCCTGTCTCCACTTCAGAAAGAGGAGTTTTGTTTCTAGAGAAGAGATTGCTCTCGAAGGGACGCTATACTCACGATTTTGTTCAGGCTAGACATTGAAGTTAGAAACAAGCTTCACAATGAAATCGTGCCAAGCCTCCTCTGGCAGTTTGTATTCAAGCAAAGTTTTTCCTGTTGTCTAATAGTGATCAGGCATTAAAATAGCATTGGAATGTCTTTAAAATTGAGATTTAAAAAAAAAATATATTAAAACCAGCAAGAGCAAATACATAACTTCTAGAAGGAGTAGTGTGGTCAAGAAGGCTCAGGAGGAGTCAAACCAGATAGCAATCTGAAAAATTCTTATATATAAGACTACTTTTAATGTTCTTAATCCTCTTTTCCAACCAGAGAGGACTGTTTTCTGGTTGGGGTGTCCTTTTCCCACCTCTAAGAACACAGAGGGGGATGAAGCCCCAGAGGTTGGCTCTGATTGATGTCAGCAGTGGATATGTTTACGAGATTATCATGCTTTCAGCTCCCAGAGCTTTTGGTTTGTGTTTTTTTTTTTTTGTTATTTGTGGCAAGTCTTTATGTCCCAAGAGACCTGAGGGCATGGAGGATTGATCAAATCGTTTCACAAGTGTTCATCCATGAATGTGCTGTTTGCAGTCCTGTTACCTCAGCTGTGTGTCTCAGCTCACAACGGCTGGGGATGTTCTGGCCACCTTGCCCAGTAGTCAGGGATTGCTGGTTTCAAGTGTGATCCAGTCACCAGATGGTGCATGGTACAGCAAACATCTTTAAATGTTTGATGTGGCATTTTTAAATCTCTCTCTTTTAGAGCTGTGTAAATCAGAAGTATCTGGTTTGTAAATCTGCAGATAGCTTCTGCTCTTGACGTGACTTGACTTTATTTTCATAAAGCATTGCTCTCCACAGAGGCTTGAAGAGCACATGACAGATATTGAATGTGTTATTACTGTTTTGGAACAGAAGAGCTTCACAGTTCTGGTTTGTGAACCTTAGACCGTGTCCCTTTTAGGTACTGGTAACTGAATGGGACAAAGCCGGTTGAAGTCACCTGTTAACTCAGGGCTCTTGAGTATACAAAACATAACCAATACATGAGAGCTGTCCCTTCAGTCCGGGGTGTAGGCACAGCGGGATGCTTCACCTGGGATTCAGAGTCGTCCCTGTCAGCACAAAGAGGAAAGCCTTTGCCTTCAGAGCTCGGTCCTCCTTGCCCTCCTCATTGCTGTGTGTGGGACTGTGCCCAGCAGCAGGACTGACAGCCGAGTCTCATGTCCTACCGTATTGTATGTAGGGTCAGAGTAGGAAAGGGGGGCAGACCATCTGCACACACGTGTCTCCATGCGTGCCTTTGCACACCCCTCCTCATGTCCTGTGTCGGAAGGATGGGTATGGGCTCGAACATTTCAGATGCGACCTTTAGGCTTTAGTGACTTCTGGTTCTGGGGTGCTTGGAAGGTGGTCCCGGTGGGAGGAATTGAAGCTCTGTTCTGTGAACCAGTGCTGCTTAATTTCTGAGGATGCAACGGATATGATCACCACTTTTAAGGCTAATAATCCTTGTAAAGATGTAGACAAGCCTGATCTCTCCACTTAGGTAGTGAAGCCGTAAAATGACTTGAATAGTTGTCATTCTCAGATAGCATCGGTATTCAGCAAGGCCATTTCCCTGACTGTGCCTTTGGAAATGCCTCTCAATACATATGCAAATGCAGGGCTTATCAGGCCCCTTTTTGGACTTACAGCGAGGGGTTTGCCTGGGACCAAGCAACAATTCTGCTAAGCCTGTGACGGTGGAGAGGAGCAGGGCAGGAGCAGGTGAGCATGAAAAACCACTCCAGTGAGTCGGGTGGGTGGTGGAGCTGTCACGGAGCAGCCCCGCAGTGAGCATCCTGCTGTGTCTCCTGCTCCTGTCCCTGCCTTCCGTGTGTGCAGCCAAGATCTCAGCCTTTTTGTACTCTCTTCTTGGTGAGATTCTTTTCCTCAGGAATAAAACAGAAAGAAGGCAGAGGAAAGAGAGTGCGTGGCCTTTCATTTTTTGGTTGTAAGCTTGAGTCTGGTTTGCTGTTGTCTCATGTTTTTAAAGCACTGGAGAACTATAACCAGTGGGTGAAACAGGTACTGCCCAGCCAGCTCAGCTAATACTGAAATGAACAGCCCTGTGTGCTTTCTTAGGGCGAGGAGGTGGCTGAAAGGGATGCTGTGCAGAATTTAGCATCTGTAGTAAGAACTCAGCAGAAGCTTTGGACAGCTGGTGGGAGCAAGGCTGCTGATTGTGAGCTGCTTGCTGGAGTATTTTTGCTTATGGAAAAGCTGGAAAGTCCTGAAACTGGAAGCTGGAAAACAGAACTGTACTGTCCCTGCTAGTGCTATCTATTGAGCTTCACTTTTTAAGTGTTTTTCTAAAGGAGTCAGGAGTATGGTGGCTGTTAAAACACTTGCAGGAAGGTAGACTTTTAGTAGAATCTTAGCGAGCAGAGGTGGGTTAAATGTTTCTCATTTTCTGTTCAGTGATCCTTGGAAGTGAGTTGTTGAACCAGGGCTTGATTTATTGGCCCCAGTGACCCACCCCAGTGAGAGGTGATGAACTCTAGATTTGTAAGGTGAATTCAGAATAAATTGTGTAAGTGTGAAAAACACCCCCAACCCAACTGGTGGTCCACCTTTGCTTCATTTTTCTGAAGTCTGTTTACTTCTGCAAGTTGTCTTTCAGAAGCTGATGATTAACTATTCGCTCATGGAAGATAATTTTAGTGTGAAAATGGCTAATATTGGAAGACATGTAATCCTGCTTGTTCTGAAATTGAGAGGTATGGCCATTCTCTGTGTGCACAGGGGACAGGGGCACCTCCAGACTGTGATGGAAACTGACCAGTTGCCTCTGTAATGATATGTCACAGTTCTACACTACCCAGATCTAGGACAGAAATTGAGGGACAGTGAGTGCTTGTGAATGCTTTGGGTTTCCTTTTTATGCATGGTGTGGATCTCTGTATGCACACACAATCCTTCTGCCCATTCAACTTTACACAGCTGTGTTGAAGCAGCTGCTTGGCTCCTGACAGAATTAAGTTTAAGAAAGAGAATGAAAAAACAAAGTCAGGCGCATTTGGTGATATTGATATCAACATGACTTGGGGGAAGAAAAACCCTTAGGTTTATTTCCACAGGATAGATCCCTGGACTGTGAGGTATGTGGGAATTGTCACATTGGGAGGAGTTACTCAAAGCTCCCTGAGGCCAGGGCAAGGGCTTTCACCAAGGGCTTCCTTATCTAGATCTGACTGGGACAACTGTTCATCCAGCTGTGAGCTTGGAGGCACACAGACTCAACTAGTGATGTGCCCGGGATAAAATCCTGTGCATACAGGCAAAGCATTTAGGCTTTAGTTTCATTTCACACCCATTAATTGAAGTTGTCATTAGAACTTCACCTTTCACTGAAACTGTTTGCTCTAGGTTCTCAAAATGGACTGGGTGGTTTCCAGTGTCTCTGACTTTATTCCAGTTGGGTGAAGTGTTGATTTTGATGTTTTGTTTTTATAAATTATTGGAAACATCAACAATTAAAAAGTGGTCAGAGAGGCCCAGAAAAAAGCTGTGAGTATAGCAGAGAGCCTGTAGTAGCAGAAATATTAATCTATGGCCTCTTGTTGTTGTCTTCTCCAATGAAAGAAGAATGGTCTCTCTGGGTGAGGGGGTGGGAAGATCTCTAGTTCTATTGATTCCCACTTGTAGATGTCCACATATTTACCTAGAGGGTACAATATATTGCAGTTAAAATGGTGGCAGAGAGAAATTGCTGTTCTCTGTGGATTGGTATTGATTGGTCATGCAGCTACCCTGTACTTACTTCTCTTCTTTGCACACTCTTAAGGCCAAAATACTTAGTTTTATTAGTGTATTAATAATAAATACACTTATTATTTACGATGGCATGTTAATGAGGCCTTTGAGATGAGAATATGCAGGGGCAGAAGGAAAATATGAGGTTCATCCCATTTAATTTGAGATATCTCCAGTATAGGCTTTGACATCTGCATTCCCTTGGACATCCTTTACCGGCCACGTGGAGAAAGGCACTTTGGTGTCATGATTTATGTGAACTGTGTCTGCATCAAAGAGAGCAGAACTGTATGCTGGTTGTTCTCTTTCTCTCTGCTGATGAGGAGGAAGCCTGGTCAGCTCATTCATACGCAGCCTTCTAAAGCCAGATGACATCAGCCCTGTTCCAGGTGTTTTGGTGACCATTGCCCACTTTTGCAGTGCACCTGTCCTAGCTCTGGTGAAAGAGAGGAAAACACCTTTCTCAGCAGCTCTCAGGTGTCACCCTCTTATAGTCCCCACACTGTGTGGGCAGTGAAAGTCCTGTTCTATGTGCTGGAGACCTCTCAGAGCTCAGTGGCTCCTGCCAAGCTTAAACACAGGTTTGATTACTTGACCAATTGTTTTCTTTCTTATATAAAGAGCACTTTTCATCCTCTGGAAATGGCTTTAATGTTCTTTTTTTAATACTGCTGTTTTTAATGTGTTGGTATTTTTGGTGCTGTAGGCTGTTACGTACAGACTCCTTGTAATTAAGACAGCAAATCAGCTCTGGGGTGGTACACTAGATAGATGTAAGACCTCTGGAGAAACACCTGATTTCACCTTTGCTATCAGTTCAATGTGTTCTGCTAACTGGCTTATCAATGCTGAGGTCTCAGACATGAAGGGTACAGCTTGAGTTTCCTGTAGCCAGTAGTCATTGGCCACTCATTCAAAGGACTTCCATGGAGTGCTTCATTTGAAGCATCTTTATTGTTACCCACTCCTGCCTTCCTGCTGGGGCACTGCCTGTGTGCCAGCCTGCTTGGCTCCCAGACTTCAGGGTAGCTGGTGTCCCTGAAAACAAGGCTCAGGATGCTTAAATTAAAATTGGGCCATATCTAGAAATATATTCTCCATGGTAATGTGTTCTAATTTTGTTTTCCTCTTTCAATATTATATAGAGATATCTTATTCTCAGCTGTCCTGTTGAAGGAAAAGACTTGTATTGGTTAAAAGACAGTTTTCTATGGGCTTTTGATGGAATTATCCATCCATTATTACTCATCAAAAGCCATCAGAATAAGGGAAGTAGACTGTGTTGGTTGCACGTACATGATTTTGTCCTCTGGAGACATTTCATCAAATAAATCTGAGGATCAAATTAAATGGTGATCTAATGAAGTGGCAGGCATGGGAACCCAAAATCCAGCCCTGGCAGGTGTTACACTCTATGTATGTGTGGAGAGGAGAGGCATGAATGCCAACACTGACAGAAGCATTGCATCTGAAAGCTGAAGGGTTAATACTTTATGGGGACAAAGGTGGCTGCATCCATTCGACCTTGGGGGCACTGGAGGCCTGCCCTGGAGGGCATTGGGCTTTTAATCTACCCCACAGCATGGCTGTGGCCTTGCTTGTATCTCACACAGACATATCCATAGCAGGGTCTGCTGATGTTGTCCCTCCGGGCTGCCCTTGCAGCATCCTTCTGTACTGGGGCTTCCCCTTTGAGATGCTCTGGGAAGAGAACAATGGTCAATAGTTGATGGTAGGTGAGATGGAGGTGAGGTGCTTAAACTGGCAAAAACATATGGTACGTATCAGATGTGGAGTGAGGCTAATGAGAAACATCTAAGCCCATTTAAAATTCAGCTAAAATGCTTGAACCCAGAAGGCTGATGTTCTTTCCACACTCACATGCAGGCCTTAATGCATCCTACTGCAAAACACACAACACTGCTCGCCTGGAACAGGGAAGGTTTGGGGGCTGCACATCCAGTTTTCCTGCGAATTAGCTGCAACTGGCTGGGTTTGCTTCTGCATTCTGTATTTTTAAGCTGACTTTTTGTCTGCCAGCCAGAATTCATCCTGCCCTGTCGCCAAATGTCATCATCCCCTTGTGGTTAACTTGCTGCAATTCCTGAAACACTTGGCTGCCATAAATAGTTATGTGCAGAGGTTCCTCTGCGCGCGGAGCGGGCAGAAAGGCGCAGGCAGCGCTGCTAGGCACTCGCACACGAACGTGTCCACCAAGAGAAAGTTGACCCACTTCTGCAAATAGATAACTCCTGGCAGAAAAAGTAACACTGTCTCAGACAATCTATCTTCCCCTTGCCTACTGAATTGTGAAGCAAAAAGCAAGCCAGCTCCATCTTCTGAATTAGCAGTGATGTGAGCACGGTACTCCCCACTGAAACCAGGGTTCATAAATCGGCCCTTGATCTGAGGAGGGCTTAAAATGGCCACAATTTGGTTGTGATTTTTTTTTTTTTCAGTATAATGAAAGCTTTTGTTAGTGAATGAGGTGCATGGAGTTCAGGACTCAGCTGCTCTTAGGCATTAGGAAACATTTATCACCATGGCAATTGAAGGCTGCTGGGCAGGTTATTTTGAACACTTTTCTAGTGACTCATGTCTGGGTCAAGACCATTTATGCCAGGTTACTTTAGCCCCTGTACATACAGGTATATATAGTCTTCCTTCCTTTAATTTCTTGCCTTGCTATTTCACCCATCTCAGGGAACTCATTACTTGTTCTGACTTATGTCTCCAAGGTGATGGTGCCAAGTGTTCACCTTGCTTAGAGCCTCTTCTGTAAAGGGTCTTTGTGACCTAAAGTCCTTGTGAAGTAGATTACAGGTTAGTTTCGACTGGCTTGGAGACTTCATGGATCTTGCAGTGAGATTGAAGCAATCCTAAATCTGATGTGAGTTATCTCATTGTCTGCTTGGGCTGTCCTATGGGCTCGTAGGACGGGATGTCTCCTGTTAGCCTGGGTGACTGTGGTGGGAGGGCTGTCTGCAGCAGGGGGAGCACTGTCAGTCGGTGAGTGTCGGCTTATGGCATCGGGGCTTTGGCCAGCTGTGCACTGCAGTCACAGGGTGACACCCTAGCTGTCTTCTGTGGTTGTGTCAACGCCGGCTTGCTGGCAGAATTAGTTCAATCAAAGCTGGAGTGCTCTGAAAAGCCCTTCAGACTTTGCTCCAGCCCCCAGCTCTGTGCAGTGACACTCAGGACTGCATGCTGCTGCCTCTTCCCTCATTTCATCCCAAACTCCTCTGCTGCTGGGGTTTCATTCATGTACAAGAAGGTCAGCTGCATTTGGATGTCTGTGCGAGATGAAAGATGAAGTGTGAGGAGCAAATGGATGGCGTAGGGCTCAGGCTGAGAAGCAAGAGGAGATACTTAGCTGCTTTTTCAAACCATCTCCAGGACAGTAAGATCAAACCATCTCCAGGGGCGCCTATGCCTGGGGATTTGACAGCTGTGTCTGAACTGTCCCTGCTTCCCCAGGGCAATGAGAGCCCCCAGGGCTGGCAGGGAAGGCTGCAGAGCAGCTGTGCCTCTCTGTCCTTGTGCTGTAGAAGGTCCATGAAGAGGAAAGGAGCAGGCAAAAGGACTACTCAAAGTAGAGCAGCAAACCAAACCATTGTTTTAGAAAAGAAGAAAAAAGACAGCATTTCCAGTCCCCAAAGCATAATATTTCTATGGAAATAGCAGGAAGAGGCTTGCTGTCAGTCTCTGATCTAGTGGGACTGACTAGATTTTGTTTGTTCTTCCCCACATCTTCCATCATCTTTGGATCATCTGAAGACAGGTTGCTGTGCATCACAAACGCAAGAGTCCTGGTTGCTGACTTTTGATTAAGTGCTAAGCAGTCTCTGGAGGGCTGGCATCTATCTTTCATCTGCAGATTTTTACTTGCTAAGGTACATTTCTCTCACTCTATGACACTTATTGATAATGCTTTGTCCTTTAAATGCCACTTCGGTGACACTCTGCTCCTGGCTGTGACTTTGTATGAGGCCATGGACTATTTAATGGTGTCATACTTCTCAGTGACCAGTGAAGTTACTGTGGGACACTGTTGGACTTGAATGAAATTGACACTTGGACTCTTTACACTTCCTTTGATTTTTTTTTTCCGAAGGAAATCCTTTAATCTCCAGCAAGGGAAGTAATCTGTCCTGTTTAGGCAATGTTCTGCTTGATTTTTGTGTTGCCAGAGGACTACTGCTGGCTATATACATGCAGGAATTTACCATTTTCATGTTGATGTTTTCACTGTTTCCCCCTCATTTTTCTTTTTTGCTAGGATCTAATAGAATAGGTTCCAGGACAATCTACATAAAAGTCTTCTGTTTTATGCAAGAATAACATCATCAGATGCTAACAGAGTATCAGTAATTAAAAAGAACTAATTTTGGTTGATGCTGAATCTTTTCCATCTCCTAACAAAGGTGTTAGCAGAATCTTATTTTTATGTACAATCTTAAAGGGCTATTGTGATGCATGGTATTCTTTTGTCTTCTTGGTTTCCTTTTCTTATCTCCCTTACTTGGATTTGCAGTCTCATATTTATCTATTTCCCAGCAGCTGAATATAACTTTGATCTATGCTTTGGATCTATGGAGCTTTTAATCCCTTTCCACTGAGTTAAAAGCTTGTTTGCTGTTGAATGTGATACATAGTTATAGGTTATATGATCTTCACCAGCGGCTCATGCATTGCGCAGGGATGGCACATTGTGAAAAACACTGATAAAATGTTCCCTTGTTCATTTTCCTGATTTCAGCTGAAACCCTGCATGGGAGTGAGTCAATCATTCACCCCTGGTCAAATTGCTGATACACCTGTCCTTTGCTGTTACAAATACCTCTGCACTTGCTTGCTTTATTTCAATTATTCATTCATTTCTCTGTGATGCTTATTTTTATGAGTCCACAAACCAGCTGAATATTTCAGTCAGTGCAGTAGCCTTTCCATCTTTCAGTTCTGATAACATTTAGAGGATTTTCCTTTTCCATCCTTTTAGCACCTTTTAAAAATAGTGATCCATTTTTAAAGCCTATGTTTATTCCTCTTTGGTGTCTTGAAGCATGATAATATATGGCTTGTTTGTGGAGATCTTCTCTTCTGGAGTGGCTGCAGTTTCTTCTTCAGGAGCAATAATGGTTTCTGCAGCTCTGTCCTCCAGGCCATGTGGATGTAGCTGCATGTGTGTGACTATATTCAACCATCTTCTGAAAGTTGTTCTTTTTGAGTTTTTGGTGCAGCTGTTTGCTTCCTGGATTCTGAGCAATTTATTTGAAAATCTCCCATGCTTGTCTCCAGATCTCTTGTAACAAAATGCAGTCCTCTTTTTATGATGTCACTTAAGACTGTATTGTTTTAGATGTAAGCTTTAAAATAACAGAAGGATGGATGGTTCTGCAAGTTAGAGCACTGAACTGGGACTCAGATTTGGAGTGCTGTTTCATTGTTACAAGGCTTTCTGGTGTAGTCTTGGCTAAATTATGTGATTGTGGTTCTCCTTTTATACAATCAGGATATTTCCTTTGTCTTCTCCAAGTTTATTGTGGTGCTCAGTAGAATTAGACCCTTACCTCAAATAGGGCCTCTGACCATTGCTATGATACCAGTGATAACAAACAGGTTTTGAGTTATACTGAACCAGCAAGGAAGGAGATGTCTTTAGAGTAACTCCACACATTTCTAATTCCCAGTTTTGGAGTTTCTTCAAATCCTGTTTCAGCTTTACTGGGATAAAAGCACTTTACATATTGGATTGCTTCCCTCCATATTGTATGTACTTCTTGGAACCACAGGATGATGAAGTGTGGTCAGTCTCCTGCCAACTGTGACAAACCAGAAACTTGTCAAATAATAATTCTCCCAAATGAGAAGATGAGCAAAATTAGATAAAAAGCAGGGTTTGCCTCTCCACAAACACAGACAAGTGCAAAGATGCTGCTGCTGTCACACTGACAGAGTACCTCAATGCCTTTCAGAGAGTGGACACAGCATTTATTGTTATTTCAGCTCATCCCATCTATGTTGCCCAGTCGAATATCATGTTATATATGTGTATTTAAAATGTTTATCTGTCAGCCTAGTGCAGTTTTGGCTGAGGTGAAGAATCACAGCTGTGAAGCAGAAGGGTCCTGTTTGTCACATTGCTCCCTTTGTCCGTGCAAAGCTAAGGGTGTCTTTGCTGTGATTGCTGAAGGCACTCTTCCTCTTTCCAGTTAAATTCCTACCTGATCCCTTGATTGCTTTATTTCTGATGCTGGTAATTTGGTAACTCCT
Organism: Buphagus erythrorhynchus; assembly: GCA_013400855.1. Taxonomy (NCBI): domain Eukaryota; kingdom Metazoa; phylum Chordata; class Aves; order Passeriformes; family Sturnidae; genus Buphagus; species Buphagus erythrorhynchus. Next base: position 103,563 of record VZTT01055199.1, read on the forward strand.
AACGAGTTCTGACTGAAAAGTCATCAAAGTCACTCTTGGGTGTGAACAGAAGAGTTTCTTAATCACATGGGCTTTTATTCCATTTGCGTGGTGGAATTGGGAGGGAGGATCTATTTGTCAGTGTATCACTGACGCTCTAGGAGGGTGACAAGACTGCAGTAACTCTTCCTAGGCAATTATGTATGAAAGGTTGTCAGTATGAGTAGTATGGGAAGTTAAAAGCCTTAATTTTCATTTGGAATTGAAGCCCTAATGACTTTCCACTCCCACAGCTCATAAAGACCATGCTTCAGCTTCAAGTTGACCAAGAAAAAATGGAGAGGGGACGTCTTTTATTTCAGATTTTTTGTGCAAAATTTTTATGAAAAATCAGATTTATGAGTCACTGTTCTTTGTATAAAAGATGATTACTGGAGTATGAACCTCAGAAAAGTGACATTTTATGACTTTGCCACTAGCCATGCAATGTGAGCTTTTGCTTTCTCTCTTTTCAATTAGGTAAGTTAAACAATATCTCAGTTTGAAAGGACTAATTTTACTCCTGTTTGTTGTTTGCATTATACACTAATTATTTTCTCTGTGTAAAGCTAAACAGCAGAGAGGGGAAGAGAAAGGATCATCCCAAATGAATGCTCTCTAATTATTCAAAATGATGGGTGTAGATCCTATGGGGTTAAATGAAGTTGTATTCAGTCACATCCCTCACTTGCAGCATAGTAAGGAAGAGAAACTGGATCATGCTTTAGTTCCTAACCCTAGGAATATAATTAAGTTCCTCTGGAAATTTGTTATTTAAAAACACAGCCCTCTAAACATCAATATTGTTTAATCTGTGCTTAAAAGTTTTTATCCACTTTTGTGTGTTTTGTTGTTGTATTTGTTTTTTTTGCCAAGACACGAGGGAGCATTTTGTAACTCAGTAGGATCTGCTGCCTAATGCAAGTGAGAGCCGAGGGCAGGAGTGTTGGTAGAGGTGGCATGTGCAGGTCACAGTCCTGCTTCGGCTCTGTAGCAGCAGGTCAAGAGCTTGCATGGTGGCAAGTGATCCAGAGCATCTTTGTCTTTGTGGGTCCACCAGGGATACTGAAGGGCATCTTCTGTTCACAGCACAGGTGCTCAGCATTTTCAGAGTATTAAGTATTCTGAGAGTGATGCAGGCTTCGTTCTTGGAAGTGGCTGAGGTGACTAACTAATTTTCTTGGCCATGGGGCTGTGCTCTTGAGAAAGCATCTCTCCAGAGCTGTAAATGCCCTCTGTCCATAACAGCTTAGGTCAAACAAGTTTTCTGATCCCACAGCTGTGGAGACAAGTTTGCTGAGAGACCTGCAAGATGGTGAATGGTTCATGTAAACAGCAGCTGATGCAGTTGTTGGAAAGGCCTCTATTTTTTCTTTCTTCTTGATACAGCATCTTGGCCAGGCTGCACAGAAAAGGTTTTCAATGGAAGAGCTGCTGTCCTGTGCTTCATTCTGCCTTATTTGGACAAAAATTATGGGATTGTCCCTTTTAAGTTTTTCTTCTATTTGACAGTGTAAAGTGAAGGAAAGACAATATTTTTGGGAAACCCTTGGAACTGCCCCTGTAAAAGGAATGCTGTTTCCTTTTACAGGAAATTCCCTGACTCTGTTATGTTCAAGGTGGGTGATATTTGAATTTGATGGTTTTTTTTTACAGGAGAGATTTCAAGTCTGGATTTAGACCAAAACTGTGTCATGCACAAAGGGACAGGTTTCTTCTGTTGAAAGCAACATCTGTAGAGCAGAGAAGAACTGGGCAGCATGGAGTATGTGTCCTGGCATGGGGAGCTACGGAGGTGCTGGCTTCCTGGAGCTGCTGTGGGAGGGCAGGGAGCAAGAGGGGCAGTTGGGGCAGAACTTTCTTCAAGCTCAAATGAAGCTCTAATGCAGCCCTTGTGCTGTGCTGGGGGGAGAAGATGTTCTCAGTGTGTGAGGAGTGGGCAGCAAGATTTGCCTGCCTGGCTCAAGATGGGGTTGGAGACCACCACAAAGGGATGTGGCAGCAGCCGAATGAGGGGATGGAGTAAATCACTGGAAAGATGTGGTTTGGGAGTAGCTGTTATTTTTAACAGCTGATTTTGTTGAACTGGATTGAACTCCCTCCAGCTCAGCATTGATGATGGTGCCTGGAGCTATAAAGATTGTATTTTGATCAGCAAGTCAAAAGCAAGTGTACCACTAGTTATGAATACATTTTCAGAATTACAAGCAAAGGAGATCTCAGAATAATAATGGGCAGAAAAAGTTGCCTGAAGGAACTAGCTTCCTTGATAAATGCTGGAAGAGGTGTAGACCTGAACTTTGCACTCCTTCCCATATCAGCTATTTTAAAATGTGCAAACAGATCTAGAATCTGAGTTTTGAACCTGTTAAAATCCTGAGTAGACATAATGCAATATGGCAGGAAAACCAATAATGCTGAGGTTTTGAAAAAACAAATGGTTCAGTTGTAGATGTGTGATGTGGGTTAAGAAAGGGCATGTGTGTCCTGTGCTGTATATCGTTGACCCAGTTGGTTATTCAGTGATGAATTCTGGTCTGTATGTTTCGAATGACAGATCTGGGTTCTGAAGTGCTGATGATTAGATTAAGACAGTGTAGTAAACCTTAATGGTGCATGAAGAGCTACTGCTGGATTTGCAGTAATACGTACTTTTCTGCCTTAGAACAGCATGAATAATACTTTATGGTTGTATAACTCCTTCCAGACAAGGAGTCTAGGAGTGCTTTGTAAACGCTAATGAGTTTGGCCTCATAGCATATTTATAAGCCTGAGAAATAACATTATTCCCCTTTTTTAGAGTTTGGATGTTGACTAGCCTAAGTATGCAAAGAACAGGCAGCAGAGCTTTCATCTGCTGGCCGTGGGTCCTGGCCCTTATCTGCAGGCTTCCTAAGTGTGTCTGAGGCATGCTCAGAAATTTACTGCAGATTCATTCCAGAAAAAGGGTTGGGTTTTTTTCCGAGTGTCCTTTGTGAAGCGTAAAGCATTGTAATTATTTGATGATAATTTCTTGCTTGCCTTTTTGTTCTACAGCGGCAGAGATTGAAACTAATCCTCTACTGGAATGAAATCAGATTGGGCATTATGAATATTGTTTCCTTGCCCAGAACAAAGAGACTTAGTTAATGTGAGTGTAAACTTCTGTTATCTTTACATGGGAGTTGCAGGTGGGTAAGGAATGTGAGGTCAGAAGCATTGGGAGCAGATAATTGCGGGTGTCAAAGGGCAGTGAGAGTGATGCCTGTGAAAAACGCCTTGCAAAGTAGGTGGGATCAGACACTGCAGTGGGCACACACAGATTTTTCCTTAGCAGCTTCCTCAGATGTTCATCACAGAATGTCTGCATTATTTCTACAGGTTTATGTAGTAGGATATTCTGCAACATGAGCACTGTGTGGATTGCAGATAAATTTTAAAATATTTTGTGTGTGAATTTAGTGTTTGGTGATACGTGCTGTAAAGACAGTTCTAGAGGGATAAGTCTCTCTTTAATTGTAGGATAAGCATATGCAAGCAGACATTTCACATAGTGCTTTCACATCCTTAACCTGAAAAACTGCTTCCAAATCTCACTGCTTTTTCATAGACTGGAGACCAGTGAGGATCCCAGCAAAGAGTCTGTAAAATTCTAGATGTGGAGGTGGTGATCTTCATGATGTGGTTGTTAGAATTAGCAGCATTTCTGGTCTCATAGAATTATAGATTAGTCTGGATTGGAAGAGACCTTTAGAGATCATTCAGTCCAACCACTCTGCAGTGAGCAGGGACAACTTTAACCTGATCAGGTTTCTCAAAACTCCATCCAAACTGACCTTCAGAGTTTCTAGGGATGAGCATCCACCACCTCTCTGGGCAACCTGTGGCAGTGTTTTATCACCCTCATTGTAAAAAAAGTCTTTCTTAGATTTAATCTAAATCTACCCTCTTTCAGTTTATAACCATTGCCATTATCCCTGTTGTATCCAAAAAGGCCCTAATAAAAATGTTGTCCTATAACCTCCCTTTAAGTACTAAGGGCTGCAATGAGGTATCCCAGGAGCCTTTTCTTCTCCAGGCTAAACAACCCAAACTCTCTCAGCTTTTCCTCTTGGAGAGGTGTTTCAGCCCTCTGATCATTTCTATCTCTCTCTTCTGGACCTACTCCAACAGGTCCAAGTCTTTCTTTTGCGAAACTGTGCTCAGTGTGTTGCTGCACTTCACGCCTGTGTATCACTGAATGAAGTGCCATTAAAGCAGTTTCCTGTTCCTTATGACTGGACTGTGATTTTGGTCTGATTCTGGTATATTAAATGCTGTATTGGCATGTGACATTTTCCTTATCTGGCTACTTCTGGAACCCGGCTTAGCCTTAGCTCTTCAGCACAGAACAAAAGCTTTCCTGAAGCACTGTTTGCACATGGCTACAAATAGAAACCTCAGGCGATTAGCAAGAGGTTTTGGCAAGTCATGCAGATACATGGGGTATTTCAGTGTGTGATGTGGCATCCTTGCAGAGCTGGGGGCAGGAGCATCCTGTACAGAGGCTCTTTAGTTGACTGTGCAGTGCTTAATCTTTCTAATACACCCCATAATGTGTAGTGGAAGATCTAGATAATGCAAGAAAATAGTTATTTATCTGGGATTAACCTACATAAAACATTTACATTGAGCAGAAACTAGGCCACAATACCATTCAATCTGATGAGGAGTAGCTGAGGGACCTGGGGAAAAGGAGGCTCAGGAGCACCTTATTGCTCTTTACAGCTACCTGAAAGGAGGTTGGAACAAGGTGGAACCTGGTCACTTCTCCCAGATAACAAGCAATGGGACAAAAGGAAACGAGCTCAAGTTGAACCAGGAGAGGTTGAGTTTGATATTAGGAAAAATTTCTTCAGCAAAAGGGTTGTCAGGCACTGGAGCAGACTGCCCAGGGAAGTGGTGGAGGCAGCATCCCTGGAGGTATTTAAAAGGTGTGTAGATGTGGCAGCTATGAACAAGGTTTAATGGTGGGCTCGGCAGTACTGGGCTAATGGTTGGACTTGATGGCATTCAAGGATCTTTTCCAGCTTAAATGATTTAATAATTCCATGATCCTATGAATTGCAATGTGGTACATCTTCTAAAATCAGAAGAGCCTTTGTAGTTCTTTCAGTGAGTGGACATTAGCTCTGGATTTTGTCTTAGTACCCCTTTTTTTGGTCTGTACCACTTGACTTCAGCTTAGTACTACAACCTATGTGTATTGATGTTCTTGCATTTAAAAAAAAAGAAAAAAACCCCAACTTTAGCCTCCCAAGCACCCAAACAAACACACCAAATAAGTAGAGCACAATTAATATCATCTTTTAACAAACAGGTTGCTGGTTATCAGTAGTCCTTATGAAGAATAGCCTGGCTACTTTTCCAAATTCCTGCTCTTTTAGTGGTGCACAAGGCATTCTCCTGAAGATTTATTATGGTAGGAGCTACAGAGTAATCCTGGGTAAATAGATTTATACATGTGACACTCTAGTGAATGGAAGATTTATACTTGGCTATTCCATTGCTACTCATTACCATATGATGTTTCATTGAATGCAATTATATGTCTGCCTCTACTCTTTAAAGTCCAGAAAGGTTTCACAATATTGCTATCTTCCTTTGTTCAGCACAGCCTCACAAAGAGGCACTTTCCCATGTGATGGACGGGGTTTAAGGGTGGTTTTGTCCCTGGATGTGTGAGGGAAGGTGGATTTTGACTGCTAGCAAGGCTCATGGAGCTGTTGTGCTGAAGGTGTTTGAGAAGTTTTGCTTAACTTTTCCTGAACTCTCACAGATTTGCACTGCAGAACTAACCTGGTCTTATATGTTGTTAGTTGTGAAGACCCTTTTAACTCCTACAGATTTTAAAGAGATGTAGGTCTTTCCTCTTGATGAATTTAGTGTAGCATATTCATTACACCAGATCAAGATCAGAATATTTTCTGTGACACTAGAAGGTTTTTATTAGCTGATATTTTTCACCTAGTTTCTTTGGCCCATATTTTACTGTTTACTGCCATTATCTGCTACATTTTTCATCAGAAAACATTAAATCAAAATATTTTTTTCCTGCTTTGGAAATCTTTTCAAAACAGTGCCCTAAAGCAATGGGGTCTACTAGGTATTTTATTTAGTATAGATATTTTGGGACACACCTTGACTGCACTGAGATCTGTGGCAAAACTTTCCTTGGCTTTGAAAGGAGTGGGATTTTACTTCTTATTTTCTGTTTGCCTGTAACTTTTCATTCCTGGCTATTGCATATTACATCTTTAATGATTTCCCTTCTACGTGGCTTTTAGGAACCATGACCTTTTTTGCCCGTGGTCAAGCCCTGTGTTGCTGCACCCCTGTGCTCTGAGACCTCATTCATAAACATCTCTCCAAACACGGCTCTTTATCCCGTGTCCAGGGATGCGAGAGAATCCCAAACAATGGCGAGGCTGGGACAAAAGCCGGCATTGTGGAGAGGGCGCCGGGGCGGGAGGGCTGGGGGCCCCGGGAGCCTCTCCGGGCTGGGACCATTGTGTCCCTAATTGGATTTCTGCTGGTGGTGGCCGGTCCGAGGGAGCAGGACCCACCGGGACCCGCTGCAATAAACCTGGCAGTGGCCGGGGGAGGCAGATGACCTCTAAAGTCCGAGTTGTTGAGCGAGACCTAATATGGTACAAATGCACCAGGTTGCAACTTTATTAGTGATTAGACACAGAGATAAGCCTCAGCACGTTGCCTAATCTGCAGAGTCTAATTCCAGGCATTGAAGCCAGGGATGCTGATGCAGACTGAGTGCCTGCTCGGGCTGAGTGAGCTGGAGAGGCTGCAGAAAATATGAGAGGGAGTTTTTGGATGAGCTGGGTCTGGGGCAGGTTCTGATCATCCCCTGCTGTGGGGGATGCTGGGGCAGGGAGGCAGGCACAGAAAGTTTGGAACTGAGGGCAGAGTCATACAACTGGTGACTTCAAACCCAGCTTAACATTTGCAATGGCTGATCAAGAATAGTCACATTTACCAAGGATTGCTCCTTTTGGACAAAAATAAAGGTGCAGACTATAGCTCAAAGTGACAAGTGGAGTATTTAAGAGGGAAACAAACTCTTCTACATTTCAATTTTTGCATCTGAGGCTGTTCCTATTCTATTCTGAGTTTTTTGTCGTCTGCTTTTAGAGTGGGCTCCCTTTCCTGTGAACCAGGATAATGTCTTTGGTGGGTTTGGCCTGTGGTGATTGATCCATGCTGGATGTGTTAGTCTGTGACTGAATCCTAGTAATGTGTCTGCATGAATGGTGGTGGAAAATGTCAGAGGTTGCAGGCAAAGATGAATCACCATAGGCCAAGGGCTAAGACAGCACAGCAAGAATGATGCTGTGGTATGCTCTGTTATTGGATTTCCTCCAAGGACTGCTCTTTGAAGAGCTTTGGCCTCATGGCATGCTGCAGGGACCTGCTGCTTGGTGCCATCCTTTAAGCACAATGTGGGAGCCTCCAGTTGGATCATATGCAGATCCTGGGCTGTGATACAAATATAAGCATTGAAATGTTTGGCAGATTTATTATGCAAATCCAGACAAGCCCATGCAGCCCTAACTTTTAAATCCATGGCTTGGAAGTCTGCCTCTCAGAGCCCTGCAAACTGGCTTGTCCTGGGCTCTCTTGTATGGCATCTATCTTGTCTTCAGACTCACCTGGACAAGTACACAAATATGATCTAAGAAACTAGCTTGCTAATAGCCAAGTCCTCAAAACTTTGCTGTTCAGAGGAGCTGGTTTTGGCCTTTATTTGGGCAAACTGGTATTAAACTCATCCCACCCAATCTGTCGTGACAGGGTGACCTATTTCTTTTTAATCTTGTAAAATTAAGTTGTTAAAGTTACTGCATCTCACTGCTTTTGCCTCTTGCCTCCAGGCAAAAGCCATTTGGGATTCCTGCTTCTCTAGTTTTTCTCTTAGCCCTTCCTAACTGTGTTTTGACTTGTATTTTGGAACACCTGGCTCTGTATTTGGGACTGAAAAGGGGTGAGAATCTTCATTTGCTGTAATATTTACCCTCAAGTGGTGGCAGGCCACAGAAATTAGAGATTCTGGAGAAACCAAAATCTCATCTTTGCAATATTAAATTTTTCAGTTTGTTATGGGGGAATCTGGAGATGTTAAATTCTCTGATGGTCTGTTCAGGACTGGGAAATGACCTGGCTGTAGGTGAGGCCTTGGCAGGTCCCAGGTCAGCATCCCTTTCCCTAGGAGAGCACTTTGTTGGGCTTCTGTGTCAACTTCCCTGTGGTTTTGTATTGTTTTCCCTTTTATCACCCAGCCAGGGCTTGTTGTTGGACTTTTTCCTCCAGAATTTTGGAGAGGAGCCACTGACTTCCCTTTCTGTCCAAGGCAGCTCTGCATTAACTAGTCTTTTTCTCTGTCTAAAAAAGTGTGAATCAAGAGAAGTTTCTGTTGCTTTAAGTAAATGTTGGACTAGACTTGATTTTGTGAAGTCAAAATCTGTAAATAGCAAATGATACAAATGAAATATCTGGTGCCAGGTGGTCTGTCCAGGCCATTTGGGCATCTTACCCGCAGGTGCAAAGTGGATATTGCTCCACCAACCTTGTGTTTCATGCATCACCTTCCCTCAAGGTAGGATTACACTTTGTTCTGGAGGTGCTTGGACAAAGTGAAGCAGGAGCTGAAGTAGAGAGAAGTTGCTCAGCCCACAACTTCATGGCTTGTCTGTGGTGGGTGATATGTGTGAAGGTTTCCTGGACAGATGCAAATTTTGGATTTGTATATCTGTTTTTGTTTTCTGCTTGTATGTTTTACTCCAGAGCAGTGTTACTGCTGCTGTAGACACCTCCTATGCCATAGCTTCTGCTGGAGCTGATTAGAGCAGGATTACACCTAAAGCCTTAAGAGAAGCCTAAAGCCTTAAGAGAAGCCTGAAGCCTTCTGCCTCAGAAAAGGGAAACTTCTTGTTTGCTCTGTTGTATTAGAAGGTGGTGGTGGTGTGACTTCTTCCCACCTGCTTCCTCGTTGGTAAGGACAGCAGAAGAAAGACACTTGAGAGAACAACTTGTATTCATCTTGTGAGCAGGCATTCATGTCCTGGGAGGAGGTTTGGTGAGCAGCAGGCTCCTCACCACCTGCTGGCAGCTCCTTTCTGGAGCCTGGCAGTGCTGCATCCTCTGCTGTCAGCCCTCACCACCCTCGGCCATGGGGGCTCCCCGGCACCCTGGGGCTGGGGGAACACTTTGTTCACTAATCTCCAGGCACTGTGGCCTTGGTTAGATAAATCCATGCCTACAGGCAGCTTTCTGGGGCTCATTATAATACTAATTCAGTTGAATTCCTAATTAGAGACCAGTGGTTTTGTGTAGGTATTTGAAGTTGGTGTAACTTTCTTAGGGTGGAGGAATCATCCACTGAAAGCTGCTTTGGGGACAGAGGCTGAAATGAGATTGTAATCTAAAATAGGATGTCTATAAAATAAAACATCCATTTTAAGTGTGTTGTATAAGTGGTGTATTTCTTCAGATCAGCCAGGGTTTGGAATTATTATTTTAGTTGACTTTTTTGTGTGTAAAAATGTCCATAGATGAGGAGATACCTCTACCTTGAAATACTAGGAAGGATGGTTTTCAAGCCCAAGTCCAGTGTTTCTCCTTTGGAGTAGGTGAGAGTGCTGCTTCAGATAATTTGAATTATGATTAAATAAAAACAGGTTTCAAGAGACAGAGGGAATCCAAAGCAAGCCTTGTCTGACCCCTTGATAACTGTGAAGGAATCCAAGCAATATCCCTCTTTGACCATTCAGGGTTAGATATGTCCAGAACAAGCAGAAGAATAATTAATTATAGCCCATATATTTTAATTTTGTAAAGTGGAAGAAGCAGTCTGTCTACACTGTACCATGTCCTGGTTAGGCTTATGATCTCTTCCATTTATATTGCCTCTCCTGTTTGAAAGGGCTGCATTAGAAGGGTTTAGTTCAGGGGGTGTTTGTGCATGTGTTTTTGTGTTGGTGTTGCACTCTATCATTGCTCTAATGGGTCTCTGGGGAATGTGATACAATAGTTAATGCCAGCTATGCTGTTAAATAATAGCTCTTTCAGGAAGGAAGTGAAGAATAATTTATGTACAGGAAAACAGAGCAGGTATACAGAGAACAATAAAAATAGATAAGCTGTGATTTCATTAGAACAGTTGAACCAAAAGCGGCTTGGGCTCTATGATGCCTGCTGGTGCCCTCCTGCATGCTTCCAGCAGTGACAGCTCCATGAGGATGCTCCAAGGATGGCCAATGGCTGGGGCTCCAGGGGCTTGAGCACTCAGGAGGACACAGTGAGGAGTGGGCCAAAGCCCAGAGTTGTTCAGCCAGTGCTGAGATGTGCACTCAGCAGCCCAAATGCTGTGTCCTTGCCCATGCACTGCCAAAATCCTGCACTAGTAGAGGTTTAGGAGGGAAAGAGTGTTACCCCTAAGTACAATTCTGGTGTGAGGGGCACTGGTGGAGCTTGTTTATACAGAGAATGGATTATAAACTGTGACCTGCCTTTTGATTGTACTAATATGCTCACTCTTATCTAAATAGATTTGTGCATTAGCGTACTTAATTATCTGCTGGACACTCTCAACTTTTGTTTGGATAGCCTTCCTTTTGTATTTAAAAGTAAATAAATACTGATAGAGTAGATTTGGCTTCATATGGACTATAGGGCTGAACAGGAGCCTCTGCTGTGGCTGTGATCCTGTGAGCTCCTCAAATAAACAGAGACCTTCACAGGGGCTACCGAGGGAACTCCCCCACCACTAATTTAAAAAGTAACCTATAAATCAAAAGCATATCACTCTCTTTCCTCTAGCATTTCACTTTTAGGGGTGGTTTACTTTTGCAGTGCACAGCTGAAATGGCAGCTTTTGATTAGTCCTTGCCTTTAGTCACAGAGATGTATTATTTAATGTAAATACATTTGCATGAGAAGTGGTATCCTGTGTCTAAGCTGGGAAGTGGGAAGCTGTCTAAGTTGGGAAGGGATCACTGTTTATCTTGCCATAGAAACTTCTTACCCCTTCTGTAGGCTCCACCTCATCACCTCCCCTTCCCCAAGCTCCAACCCCTCTCTCCCCATTTCATTTGTGTAGTGGCCTTTCAAGCAGAGAAGGCATGAAAACAAAGAAATCCCAGTTGCATTCTTGTAAAGAAGCAGACCACCTATGTGATGGGGCACCTGGGCACGTAGGTCAGCAGTATGTTTTGAGAATGTGGATTACCTGTGGTGGGGCTGCAGTTCACATTCCCATAAGACAGGGGATGGGATAATGCTATCTGGTACCTCTGGCTATAGCGCCCTATCGCTTTTCTACTAAAGTTCAGACGGTAATTTTAAACCATGGGAAAATATTTTTTCTCTTTGAAGAGTATTGTTAGTCACTTGAAGTCTCCTCCCTTGTTCCTTTGCTGAGTGCATCAGCCCTCGATCAGATTGCAGGGAGCCCAGGATTCCCGGGTGCTGTGGGTGGGGACTGCCCACTGCTGGGGTGAATGCAGGGGACAGAGGGGATTGCCATTGCTTCTCTTCTGGGTTTGACTCCTGTGAGTGTGCTGGTCTGTGTTTGTGAGGGCAGGAATGTGACAGACACTTTTTGAGTTATTCTTGAATCAAATTAACCAACATTTCAGAAGAGGACTTTTGCAAATTCACAAATTATGGTTAGGTCAAGAAAATACTAATTGCCTGCAATTTTCCTTCTACCCCTTCTCACCTCCCAGCATATCTGTGTTCCCTCACTGAATAATATTTCACCTCTCTGGAAATGTAGTCAAATGCCTGCATGAATTTCAATGGAAGTGTCGTTAAAGTAAAAATGCCTAGTGTCTTATGTACTGCCAGGTGTTATTGGCACAGGGGGGAAATCTGCACTTTAACAGATCCTTGGCTTAATAAAGAAGTGAAAATGATGCCTGGTATCTTAGGGTTGGTTGTTTTTTTTTAAATGGAAAAGCTATCCCTGATCTCTTATGAACAATGCACAGTCAATATAAAGTACTTGTGATTCAATAGTACTGTTTTTTTTTCCCTCTCAGTGCTGGGTTGAGGGAGATCTGATAATGCAATCCAGGGTGGAAAACCTTGAAAACTTGAGCTGCTAAAATAAAACACAACGTACTGTGTTGTATTAAAAGATAAGGCTACAAAGGTGTGGTGAAGGTGTGGTGCTTATTTTTGTGGGTTTTTCTTTCTAGAGACAAGAGGTGGGTTTGACAAAGTCAGAGCAGGGAGTGGGGTGGAGGAAAATTTGTTGCTGGTGGAATTGCACTCATGATGAGTGCATGCTACCAGACCATAGATCCATTTCTATTTGTTAGAAATATTGGGTCTCTCCTAGAAGATAATGAGTGATGGTAAGAAGCAACCTGTGAGATTAATGTAATACCTTTTTGAAGCTTTCTGCATTTTTTTCTGAGCTCCTGGGAGCTGTTTCCACTGAACACCTCTCCAGTCCTGGGGAGGGTAAGGAAATCCCCACCTGCAGCCAGGTGTGTGCCAGGCGTGATGTTGCCCTTACGGTACAAACAAACCTCCAAAAAACCCCAACAAAACTAGAGCTTGTGCAGCTTCAAAGGAAGGGCAGGGCTGCAGGCAAGGGTATGCTGAGAATCTGACCCTGGGAGGGCAAAGCCAAAAGGGCAGCAGCAGGAGCAGGTTACAGCCATCCCAGCACAGCGGCTGTCAAGCTGTTTGTTCAGTTGCAGTTTAATTAAAAGCTGGGGTGGCTGCAGCCACGTTGTTATTTATTTATTTGTGCTGGTAGAAGCTCTTCTCTTTAGGAAAATTTGTGTTTCTGGAAGGGAAGTGGTTTGAGTGTTGAAGAAGCCTTTCTAAAGAATAGCCTGTGGCATTGCCTGCTCTCCAAGGACCTCAGTCCCATCTCCCATCTTCTTTGGTGGGCATGGTCCAGTGATAATCTCACAGATACAAAACTGACACTAATGTTGTTTAGCTAGAATTAATTATTATAGTATTGTAGAAATATTTAGGTTGGAAAAGACCCTTAAGATGACTGAGACCAGTCCTTAACCCAGCACTGCCAAGTTCACCACTAACCCATGTTCCTAAGTGGTCATCTGCACCACTGTTAAATACCATCAATTCCCTGGGCAGTCTGTTCCAATGCTGGACAACCCTTTATGTGAAGAAAGCTTTCCTAAAAGCCAGTCTAAACCTCTCCTGGAGCAACTTGAGACCATTTCCTCTTGTTTTCATTAGGAGCATCTCCTGCTGGAAACTAGAGACGTGGACAATGCCTTTCCTTGGTGTGAGGGAATGTTGGTTGATTCAGTTTTCTTTCCCTGGTGCAGGTGCCAGGCCAAAGCTCACCCTCTATCATTTGTGTCCCTGCCTTATTACTGCTGTTTCTGTTCCAGAAAGGTGAAAGCACCAGTCCAGATATCTGTGTGATCCACTTAGATCTGGACAGGCACAAACATTCCTAAAAATGTGATAAACTGATAGAATTTTTTTGAAGTGGTAGAGTGCTGTGAATCCACTCATACCAGAGGATTTTTAGATATATTTTGTTTCTGTGCACCAAGGCCTGTGATCTTGATGACATTCACGACTTGACTTTTTTGTGAGGTTTTCAATTAGAATATTGCATTAAAATTCTGCTGTCTTTAATGATACTCGTGGAAAGTACAGGCAGGTAATTACACGTAATTTTCATGTATTTTTTTTCTGAGCTAGACAACAATCTTCACATATACTAGGATGAGTGACACAGAACAATCTTTCATCGAGTATGCCTTAATTAATACAAATGTTAACTAGTCTTACAAATAAGTCTCATTTAAATGTCAAACGTTTGTTATTCTTTGCCTATGAGTAATTTTTCTTGCTTGCATATGTGTGAATTAACCATATGTTTTGAAGTCATTAAGTATCCGAGGTCACAACTAAAAATAGGGAGTTACATTGTTTGTTTTCTATCAAGGGTAAAAGAAATTCTTGATTGCAGACACTTTCTTGCTGTGTGGTGTTCAAAGGAGAGAGAAGTGCTCTGAAGCATTTGTGTGGTGCTATGGGACCTTCCTGAATGCTGGAGTTTGTAGGTTAGGGAAGAATTATTTACTTTTCATTACAAATTTCCTTGTTTGTACAGTCTGAATCAGAACCATCACTGTATGAGTGTCATTCCCAGCTGCAAAGCTGTGAATCCAGATATGCCACTTTAAAAAGGATGAGTGACAAGGCAGAGTCCTTCTATTTGCTTTCCCTCTGTATTCACCAGCATATTTATCCTATTGACAAATGATCAGCAAAGAGGTAGTTAGAAGCCTTTGCATTTCAATAGTCTTTATGTGGAAATAAGTGACAGAAGCTTGAGCCCTGCAAGCTGTGTTGGCTTGAAGTCCTGTTTCCTGGTGGTGTTGCCCCAGTGTCAGGGTGACCAGAGGAGCTTGCCCTGCTGCAGGCTGACACAGAGCAGCTCTTCTGCTGCTGGGGTATCCAGTCCTAAGTAGAGCAGGCTGCTTGGTGGCCTGTTTCAGCCTGTCACTGCTGGTGGGAATACTTGGAAGGGTCACTGATCAGGATGTCTGGAAGAGTCTCTGTTGGGGATACTTGGAAAAGTCCTTGTTGGGGGTCCTCATAGAATTCCTTGGTAAGGATGCTTTAAAAAGTCCTGGCAGGACCAGTCCTTGAAGCTATTTATCTGGAATGGATGTTGGTTTTACCTCCTTCAGGAATCTCTCACTTGCAGCTTTTGCTATTTTAAAAGGTGGAAAGCAAGGTTTTCCTGTGGTGAAGGAGGTGAAAAGGGAAGCATTTGTAGGAAGCCACAAGGCAAATGCCAAGATGCTGCCTTCCAGTTGTGCTTTAAGGCTTTGTGCAGCTCCAGCTGCTGCTGAGATGATGACTGGTTCATGAAAATGCTGCTGGAGCTGGAATTCTCTCACACCAGCTGTCTCATCAGCTTGGCCATGGGACTGTCAAAGCGCCCAAAGGAAAACCAAGCTTGTTCTGCTAGGCAGTCCATCCAACACAGAAAGGATGATTTGCAGAGCAAGCCAGGCAGTCAGACCTGGAGTGTTTGGACCTATGAACCCCCTCACTGCTGCAAGCTCAGGAGAGCTGGCTCTTGCCTGAGCTGGCTTTGACATCCTCTGTGGCCTGGCCATTGGAACTGCTGGATGAAATGGAGGTGCAGGAACTGAGTGTCAGAGTTGGAAACTGGAAATGATGCTCTGCATCTGGGAATGCTACAGTGAAGAAGTCTCCAAATGTTGCCTCTCCTGCAAAACTTTTCATATCCAATTATACTTGTTCTCTATAGCACAATATTTTCTGATTTCATTCTCTTTGTGGAAGAGACGGGGACAGGGTGAGGGAGAAGCTGCAAGGAACAGTGTTCTGTGGAGGAGTGAGTGCAGAGGTTTCAAGTATGGAGCTAGGCTGCCAGGAACAAGTGGACTGGGGCAGTTATTTTGGAGCAGAACTGCTCCTCAGACAGCCTGGTTTGAGGGGAGACTGACCTGGCTAACCTCCTCCCCACTGCCTGACCCTCTGCTTCCTCTGATGCTTGGAACTGGGAACTGGGAAGAGGCCTCTGATTATTTTATTGCTGGGTTTAGGGCTACTTCTGGAGCTGTCTTGAGCATGATGCCTTTGAGGAGGGTTAGCCTGTGCTTTGATTAGGCAATCTGTGCTTTGATCAATAAAGAGCCTTAATTCTGCACTGGGAGTTTTGCAAAGCAGACATGAGACCTGGAAAAACAGATGTTTGAGTCAAGGAGTCCATCCTGGGCTGCTCAGTTCCTTGGCAGAGGTAGGAAAAAAGAATTTCAGTGGTTCTAATCCCTTCCAATATCATGGCCTTGGGTGACAACAGAAAAAAAAAAAATCCAAGATTTTCCTTCCCTGTCATGAAGGAAATAAAGTGACCCCTCGGACTGTCCATAACCTCCCAGCTTGTCAGGGATGCTCTTGCAGATTCTCCTGCCAGCCTGGATTATTGCCTTGAAACACATCTGATTTATCTAATCTCTGCTAAAGTATCCTAAATGATAAGGGATGTTTTTATTTCTCCATTCCTCCTCATGCTTTCTGGAAGGCTGCAGTATTTCATAAAAGTACAAAGCTGCTCTTTTAGGCAGCAGTAGGCTTGTTAGCTACTTGAATCAGGGGCCCTGTCTTTCTCCAGGTTTTGTGCAGGACTGATCCCACTGGCAGCAATAAATAACAGCAGTTCCCTGTTGTGCAGATGGGAGTGTTTAATGGTCCTTGCTTGGAGGTAGTGAGCCAAGCTGTGGGTTACCCCACAATGGCTGCATTGAAATTTTTGGTGACATGGTCCTGTTTGTATCCCTCAGAGCGTGGTGTATCTCAGGGGTGGCTGTCAAGCTCTAAATTGCCATCCCTTGTGCTGGGATCTCTCTGCAGAGCTGCTGGAATGTGCCTGTGACCTGCTCTGGGATGGACCTTAACACCTGCCGGGCTCTGGAGTCGTACTTGTGGGGCCAGACTGGAGCTGCTCCCTCAGCCTGAGCCTTCCCCAGAGCCAAGCCAGCAAAATGGGCTCAAACAGGCTGCTAATCTGCTTAATGTCTTGACATAAAATAGGACAGCACATTGTCTGCTGCTGGTGGGAAACAGGGCTCTTATCACTGCTGGCTTCAAGTGCCTGGTCACGCTGCCAGAACAGATACAATTCAAGTCACAGAGCTGATCTGATGAAATTTAAAATGAAAATTAAAAATTTGGATTATTTATTTATTTATATTTAAAACAAGTCCTCCTTTCCTCAAAAGAGTTAAACTCCTCCAAAAAAGTCTCAGCCAATCCTCACCCTTTAGCTGTGGCTTGTTTGATGCTTTTCAGTCTCTTTTTGTGGTGTGTCCCTCTCATTCCTCTCTGAAAGGAGAGCTGGGAGTGAGTGCAGTGCTGGGAAGGAGGGAGAGCACATGATGCTTGTCCTGCTCTGTTCTCACATGCTTCCAGGACTGGGAGGTGGAGAAATGGGAGCCTCCCAAGGTGTGTCATTGCTGCAGTACATATCCAGATCTGTGGGTTTGGTGCCTGCTTCTAGTGTTTGTTTGTTCTCTCCTGTGCAGTTCCTTCTGTCTGAGGCATAGCTTCACTGCAGGAACATGCTGTACATCGCTGCTCTGGGTGGAAGGAGCGTGGTGGAGGTGGTGAACATGTGTGTACCTCGGTGTGATGCCATCAGAGCAAAGAGGGAAGGGGCTGCTTTTTCCTTGGCTGCACTGGCATTTTTGTGGTGATGTGACTTACGTGTGTGCAGACAAGGCTTTGGGCAGAAAAGTGGCATTTTTGGAGATGGTTGGCCTGGTGGAAGAAGTTGCTGTTCCTTGCAGAGTGGGACCAACTCATTTGTGTCTCCACTGATCTGCCATTGAAGCACAGGTTTCCTGGATAAACTCTTTACCTTCCTTGGCCAGAGCCAGCAATCAACCTGCTGGGCCAGAAGTCTGTATTTTGTTACAAAGGGAGGAATAGGCATTTGTGATTTTGTTTGTTTAAATATGTATTCTTGAAATGAAAGTAAAGCATAAAACAGCAGCAAAAGAAGGCAGAGAAGCAGCAAGAATTGAAGATGTGAAGGAGGAAGAACATCATCAAATGAGTCTAGAAGAGATGAGCACAGAGATAGGATCTAAGAAATAAATGCAAGGCAAAGGCATGGTCAGGCATGGCTTTCCTTGAGCACAGGGTGTGCAGACCCTCTCTCACAGGCAGTTGTGGCAGCTGTGCCTGCAGGTGCACTGCAGGATCCATCTGCCTTGGAGGTAGTGGGTGATATCCCAGGTCAGGGTCCAGCCTCCTAACTCCCCTTGCATCAGCAGGGATGTAGTCTGAGAAAGGACAACATGCTGAGCACTGGAAAAGAGACCAACAATACACCTGTGACCTCTTCAGTGAAAGAGTAGAGACTTCATTGGATCTTTTCTTCTGCTTGCATTAAAAAAAATAGTATGAGAAGCCTTTTCTGAAGCATCTTGGTCTTTTCAAAGCCTACAGAAGATTTATTTTTGCCTGTTCCACCTATTTGAAAAGATGTGGGAAGACAGGTAGTGCTCCGCAGCACTCATCAATGTGTACTTGAGCTCCTGGTACAATAGCTAATGAGATTGCTATCAAAACCTAGTCAGTGATTTATACGAGGGTGGCTGCTAGCATCAGGCTTATGGATTGCTCTGGGATTCGAGTAAAACTTTGTATTTTTATAGGAAATTATGCTCCGCACTTTAATAAACAGTGTTTCTTTGTCAGAACTTAAGGATGTCCAACTCCTGCATCTGAGGGCAGCATTTCAACACGTCACATCCTTATCTGTGATGTTCTGCTTCACTGCCACTGTCCCACCGTGGCAATACAAAATCCCAAGGGCCTTAAAAAAGAAATCTCTTGTCATAAAACTATATTGCTTTCACACAAATGTGGAACACAAAGCAAACCCTTCCTTAACAGCCACTCAAAACAAGTTTTTAATTGATAAGGGAATCTTTTTTCTTTTTTTCTTTTTCTTTTTTTTTTTCTTTTTTCTTTTTTTCTTTTTTCTTTTTTTTTTCTTTTTTTTCTTTTTTCTTTTTTCTTTTTTCTTTTTTCTTTTTTCTTTTTTTTTCTTTGAGGAATTCAGAAACCATCCTCTGTTATTCAGTTGTGTGGGGTGAGTTGTCATCTGCTGTTCTCAGGCTGAGGTAAAGGTTTTCTGGGAGCCATTGGAGACCAGTGTGGTTAATGTGTTCAATCTCACCTGTTTCTGGGGTTGGGAACTGACCTTGGGCTCCCTGCTTTTATGGTTATGGTGTAATGGGGCTGTAAGCCCTTTAGGAGTCTTTAGGCACTTCCCCAGGAGAAATAACAATTAAGTGTTATGCGGGAGAACACAGGCAGGTCCCTGGTATGTGCATGGGGATGGTGGGATGGATTATCACAGCAGGGAGGCAGCCTTTGCATGGCTCCCACAGTCCCTTGTGTGTCCCTGCTTTAGCTGTGATATCTCCAGTCACTTGGAGACGAAAAACTTGACTTTATTTTGTGTCTGAACAGCAGCTCAGACAGGAATTGTTGTCTGTCTGTGACTAGGTTTATAATGCAAACAACAACTACATAATAATAATAATATTTAAGCAAAAGATTGCTAGCAGGATTAGGGTTGCATTCTGGAGTTTTTTCCCAATTTTTCCTGGGGTTTTGTTGTTAGGTAAATGCTCATCGGCTCTGTCTGACTGCTTGTCACGCAGCATTTACAGAGATGGAGTCTTGTGCATTAGTAACATCTTTTTATAGAGGTTCGTGAGATGAAACTGTGTAGCTGTTTCACTTCAAAAATGCTCTTTTCAATACTCCTGGGGTTTTGTTTCCCACCATTGTTCCCTCCCTGTAGGACTGCCATTTAGTATGGATTGGAGCTTCAAAACAAGCCCAAAGATGTCCCTTTCTTTCAACTCTTCGGGGTGGAAAGAGGAAGTTTGAATCTTTTAAACTCAACAGATCTATTAATTTATCTTGCTGAAATCAGGCTGCCTGCCTCCCTCCAGAAGCAAGGTACCAGATTTGGGACTGGATTTGAGGAAAGGGCTAAGAGGCTCCTAAGGACCAGTGGCATTCCCAGTCTCTGGCCATGTCCTTCAGCTATGGGACAAGGCTTTCTTCTCTCACCCACTTCTTTTGCTGGAGAGGTGGCCAAGGGCAGTTGGTGCTAGAGCTGGTCCAGGCCAGGCAAAGATGAGCTTCTCCCACTTGGGGAGGGGAGTGGAGAGGCTGGTGGCTTGTGTTAATGTGGTTTTAGTTGCTTTGAGAGAATGGGAAAAGCAGCAGTTGCTGGATTCTGGTTGTATTCCCACCTTAGCTGAAATGGCCCTTTGGCCTGCTTCTTTCTGATGTTTTCTTATGCCTCTTATGCAAGTGTGGAAGTAACATGATTTCAGGAGAGTAGGTCTGTAGCCCAAATTCTCAGCAATGTCAAAGTGCCTCACACCCCTTGAAGGAAAATGCCTGTTGATAATTATGTTGATTGCTTTGGTGTTTCAGTGAATTATTTGCTCTATCAGTTGGCTAATGCCCAGTGTCAGACTTAAAGGAGGGACTGACCCTTGTGGCAGCAAAAATATTGTGACTGCTGCAGAGTGTTTTTGTTTAGAGACTGGAGGCAGTGGGGACCCATTGCCACTGTGTGCTCTATCACCCAGCCCCCTACCAGTGCTTCTGAAATACCACCTTGGGGACTGCAGCCAGTAATTCTGCACTTGCATTGGGGTTTTGTGTTCAGATTTTCCCTAGCAATCCTATGAAGTAAGGGATGCAGGAAATTGCAGATCTGGCAATCCCAGTCTTGGGTCCTCTTGACCCTTTCAAAAAATGGAACAAACATCATCTGACGCATTAAAACCTTCCCCCTCTGGGCAGTGTAGATGGGAAGCTGAGCGTGTTTGGTTCTTGCAGAGCTGAGCTGTTAAATTGATAGTGCCTGTAGTTACTTGCTACTCTCACGAAGGGAGAGAAACATCTTAAATCTTTAAACCTCTCAAACCCGTCCTTTCGTGCCATGCTGTGAGAATGTGTAAGTGTTTCAGAAGAAATCCTACCTGAATGTAGCCATGCCAAGGTGTGCTTGCAGATCTCAGCCTTCTCCTACTGGGCATGAACCAGTGCCTGCCACGGTCACTCATTGGGGTCTTTCAAGGCTACTGAGGGCTGTTGTTAGTGTACTTGGCTTTTGAAAGCATTTCATGTTTCAGAAAACCACAGTGATGTTGTAATTGCTCCATTCACACCATGGAGATCTAGAGGATTATTATTTTCTGCACTGAAATCTTTTTTTCTAAAGTAACAGTGGATGGCATGTATGTCTGACCAGATCTGTTTTGAGCACTGGGATGAGTGTGCTTTGTGCTTTCATTTTATTCAGATTTGGTTTAACTAATGAGAAGCACAAGTAAATGCTCTTTGTTGCCTAGAAGGAGATCTTGAATGTGGATCATTAAGAAATGGGGTCAAATAAAGAAGAGAAAATACCACTGTCCCCAAATTGGAACTTGCAAACCCATGCACTGTGCAACGCCCCACGGAGCTGGAAATCTTCTGTCAATGCTCATATGACTGTGATGGTCTGCAGTGATGATAGCAGTGCCTGGCTCCAGGGTCTGTGCTATCCCTACTTGTCACAATCACTGTGTTTCAGAAGCCTGGATTGCATTTCCTCCCGGAGAGTTTGTCTGATTGATTGCCCACAGCACATAACAATTTGAAAACGAGTTTGTTTTTAGTAATAAACCTTTATGGCTCTTGCAAAGTGGGTCTTTGCAGTCTGTTTGGGGCAGAGCAGCTGCACCTGACCTCTGGTTTGGGAAGAATGCCAGCCCACAGGGAGGTAAGACAAGGTTATCAGGAAAAGGGGAAATGAAAGATTTTTCTTACACTTAACACTTACTGTGAGCTGAAAAGTCACAGCTTGGCAAAATATATGTTTCTCCAAAATTCTGAAAAAAATATTGAATTAATGTAGCTGTAAGTTATGTGAAATGTAATCCAAAGGAATTAATTAGAATTCTGAACCATATGGTCATGTGAATCTGGAGACCCACACAACTGCGTTTTCATATCTGATGTTGACACATTAAAATTCATCAGTTTGCAGGCAGAGTTGTCTTAGTTAATTTAACTAATACCATAACATTCCTGAGATGCATCATTACACCTCATAATGTAAACATAAACCAGGATGATTAGTGGAGAACCACTCACTTCAAAGAATTAATATAGCTGAAAAACTGCTTACAATTTATAAGGATTAAAAAAGGATGCTAAATATGTCTCCTTATGCCCCTTGTTAAAGCTAGACCTTTATCAGTTTACACTGTACCTGATTTCTGGTGGTGCATAAAAGCCCATGGCTTGTTTACACTTGTTTCTGTACCATTGAGGTGCTTGTGTGTTTGGGGCTATTGTGAACATTCTGAAATGAGAGTTTTAAGGAAGGGGTTGTTCAGTTTGTTGAACTGAATTGTCCCCTTGGCTCCAAAAATGTGTATTCCCCAATGCAAGCTGCCCCTTGCCATGCCTTGGAAGGAAGAAATGATGCTCTCAGGGAGAGGGAGCTGGAAGGGAAGACAGCATTTCAGCTGAAATGTTGACCAGTGCTTGGCTGCACTGTGGTGGGAAGCAAAGTCTGACCCAGTTTTGTTGTCTTCAACCAGGTCCAGGTTGGACCTTCCTGTTGGTGTCTGGTTTTTGGTGTAGGAAGGTGGAAGAGGCTCTGCTCTCTTCTCATGCACAGGTAGAACTGGAGACTTTCTGCTCTGAGGTGAAACTAAGGCAGATGTGTGTCACAGGAGAGCTGGGTTCAGAAAGTTAATACATTCTTGATGTTTGCTTAGACACTGGGTTTTTTTCCCCTAATGGTTACTTGTCATGTTATATGTCTTATGTATCTGTGGTGTATGCATGTAGCAAGGGACAGAACATGCTCCTTGTGATTACAGAAGTCAGCTTGCAGACTTCAGTAGCTGGCAACAAAAATGCTCATGGGGGTTTGAAGATTGTTTTCAAAACCTCTCCATTTGTGTGCACAGCTTGGGGCTGCATTGGTCACAGGCTGACCTGGGGACACCAGTTCAGGAGAGCACTGGTTGTGCTTCAGAGTTCTGTGTGATCCTCTGTCAGCTCCACCATCATTTGGAAATCTTGTCCTTGTGAGCAAGACCAGCTACTTTGGACCTCCTCCACTTCATGGAAAACAATGTGCAAAGCAGATATGCTCTTGTGGTTGCCTGCTTTGTTGGTAGGGGTCTGGGACCAGCCTCAGACAGAGCAGTAGTCCTGGGAGGACTGGGCTTGGCACAAAATATGCAGATGTCAATAACAGGCTTCAAACAAACCAATTGATTTGAAAATTGTGATATTGACTTGTGAAGCACTGTTACTAATTGATTAAGCAGCAACAGAATGTGAGTCTTTCAGGGGTCATTTAGCTAATCTCTCCACCCTAAGGCAAGACCACCTCATATCTAAATAGGTGTTTTTATAGCCTGATCTTAAAACCTCCACGGATGGGAATTCCATTACCTCTGCAGGCAGTGGCTTCCAGGGTGGCAGTGTCATTCCTAACTGGAAGGCTTTTTCTAACCTAAATCTTTTACCACTGCAGTTCAGGTCTGGTTTTGCCATGTCCAGTCTGCCGTGGGAAAGGGGAACAGGTTATTCTTTCCACCTACTTGTCATGTATTTCAGATATGGTTATCGTGTCTATTCTCAGTCTTCACTAGACTAAACAACCCAGTTCCTTCAGTCATCCTTTGTAGGTCATGTTTTCTAGGCTGCAGAGAAGTCTTGTTCCCCAGTGGACTGTCAAATCAATGTGCTCCCTTTTTTGAAGTGTTATGCCCCAAACCAGCTGGCTGTGTGAGGGTGATGCCAAGCAGAGAGGGAGGAGCTGGTACAGGCCAGCTACTGGTCACCAGGAGCTCAGTGTGCCCATCTCTCTGGGGAATAATAAAGTCCTTGATAAAAGCATCCTACCAGCACACATGCCTCATGGCCTGCCCTCGGACAGGAAGAAACCACCTTGGCACAGGGGTTGGTGCCTTTGAGGTTCCCACATGCCCAAATGGGTTGTTGGAGCTCCAGCAGAGTTTGTAGCCTGGGCTGAGTTTCTTGACAGGGCTACTGGGTCTCGAAGTACCCGTGAGCAGCTCCTTGCTTGTGTAGCCTCGACTTCCATTCAGATTGTTACTAACTTTTGTATCAAGCAGAAATACATGAAAAAGAGGAGGCTGAGGGAAGGGAGTAGATTTCTTAGTTTCTCCCCTTGGCTCATGCAGGAGCTACCCGAGTTTCCGGAGAGCCACTCAAGATTTGCCTCTTTAAAAACTCGGCAGGTTGCCATTGCTTTAGGAATTTTTTCTTTTTCTTTGCTCTTAGTTTCATCTGATTTCATAAGAAACTGTTGGAATGGGGGCAGGGGGAATACCTTGTACAATGAAATCAAACCAAGGGACCATCCTTATTTCCTTAGTGTGACATGGGTTGAGGGACCTCCTCTGCCTTGGAATCGCAGTTTATGCTTGTGCTCAAAATAGAGCAGCCTTACAGGGTGACAGGGAAGGGTCCAGCTACCCAGCATGCTTTCTTCAGTGGCAGAACTGGTTGTTTACCAGCCTCTCCTTCTTTGCCACAAGTCTGCTTATCCAAGAATTCCAGCATCAAAGTTAAGCCAACTCCTACATTCACACTCGGAATAAAGGATAAAACAAAGCAAGCTCCCAAAACATGGCCAACAGGTAGCTTGCAGCCAAGCCGCTTGCCCAAAGCAGGCATCAAGCCCATGTCCCAACTGGCATTACCTGTGGCAAAGGAATGACTAAAGGAGCCCTCCAGCCTTTTTCCCAGAGCTTAGGATCACACCCCTGTGCATTTTTCTCTCTGCTTGTTGATGGATGCCGTTCCGTGCTTTCCCCTCCCTGAACCAGCGGGCCAAGTGCCAGCCCCGGAGTTGTGCAAGCACTCAGCCTTGCAAGGCTGCCAGGCACGGCGATGGTGCAAGAGGACACAGGGCTCTTCTTGCAGCATTTGGAGGCAATAATCCTATTTCCCTTTTTTCCCCCCAGTTCTGGCAATAGTTGGAAAGATGGAAGATAATTATCCTGTGAAACAGATTTGATTTCCTACCAGGTCTTTTGTCTCTGCCTCAGACACTCTTAAAACTTGAGGGTTTGGGAGGGAGAATTTCATAACATGACTGATCATTCAGCAGTCCACGTGTGGATTTGACCTTGGAGTGTTTATACAGACTTGGTGGAGCTGCTGAATACAAATATTTTTCTTTTTCTTCGTCTGTATTTGCAAAACATTTGGGTCTCAATCATCTGCTGTGTTGCCATTTGGAGCTGTGCACGCTGACATGCCGTTTGTTCCACTGCCACTGCAGGTTAAACAGTAACCTGGCTGGGACACTCATTACTTGGTGAAGCATCTCTCAGAGCTTGAAACCAAGGCTCTGCTGCTATACACAGCAAGATTTATGGCCTGGTGGATAAATTGGATTTAGCAGAGCTAAAGCAGTAATAAAATGATTGTATCAGATTGCAGCATATGAATGTGAGGGTGAGGGTCGTGTAGGACTCAAATACCTCCTGAACATACTCACTTTTCTTGTACATCCTCTCTCTCTGTAAAACGTGCTAAAGCAGTGAGAAAAAAACAAAGCAGATAGGTTTGGAAAGAATCATTTCTGACTGGCTGACTTCAGAAGGATGGGTAATTTTAAAACAACAGCATTGCTTCTTTGAGGTTGAACTGGCTCACAGCATTTCTTCTCCCCCTTCTCTCACCCCAAGGGAGAGATTTTATTTTCTTGCAAGTACAGGTCCAATCTGAGGAACAAAAAGGTTTTTTTTCTTATTAAAGGTTTTGGGGGAAACCTTCACTGAGAATTCAACCTGTGTGCTTAATTTTTTTGTGAAATGGACTGTACTTTAGTGCGTGTTTCTTTCTCTGTTCCTTCACTGTCTCTCTTTAAAACACCTGTTACCTGAAACAGGGACAAAGCAGTAAGAAAATTCTGGTATTACAAGGAAAGGAGGATGTAAGATCAATATAGTCTTCCTAGTCTATCCAACATCCCCCTGGGATTACTGTTTTGGCCTGCAATTGTTTGTTTGTTGGGTTTGGACAGAAGATGAGATTTTACTGATGAAGTGCTGGATGAAGACAGACCAAAGCTGTGGGACAAGCTGGGCCAGCAGTGTAGGCACAACTGCTGATGCATTTGGAAAGGACAGGCCTGTACCTGGCTTCAAAACTCACTCTCAGGTTGTTGCTGTGCCTACCCGAGTATGCCTCCCACTGGCTAAAATGGCTTTTGGTCTGTATTTTGGGTTTAACTGCCCATTATTAGTGTGCTCTCTCTGGCTGAGAAGGGTAGACCAACACCATATCCTTACTGGAAACTGGTCCTGTTTACTTCTGTGTCTTCTCAACTCAGAATTGATGTAGAGGGCTTCTTAGACATGATTGTATGCTCCAGAGCTCCCTGGGAGGGGACGAGAATCGGCCAGCCATGCACTGTGTGATCATTGGGATTAAGTGATCTCTTCTTGGAAAAAGAGGATGGAGGGTGAGTAATGTGTTGAGAGCATCATGATGAGGAGAGGTGCCTCTTCCCTTCTGGAGCAAAGCAGCCCTTCCATGTACTTCAGAGATTCACATGACCTCCATGAGCCTCCAGCTATGCAGGCTAATATGGATTACATTAATACAGTCATTCCAAAAATTAATTTTATAAAGCAAACTTGATGGGGGGGGGCAGGTTAACTTTCTCCCTTCAACCAGTTTTCATTAAAATGATTTGGAGGGTGTGCCTGTACCTTGTCATGGAGTGCAACCCAGGGATGGATGGATGCCTGTGGGAATGAAGGCTGTAGTGGAGGATCTGGGCAAAACGTAACCTCCTTCAGGGATAGTTGTGTGTCAGGACTTGTTCACTTGCAGTGCTATCCTGCTCTACTCGCTTGAGATCTGCCCAGCATTGCTCTTGGTTCTCCCTGCCACACCTTCTGCAGGCAGCAGATAAGCGGTTTTAGGGGATGATGTAAGGTTTTCCATGTATCAGTGCTGCAAAGTTGATTTTAGGGCAACACAGTTAAATTACCTTCTACCTAATAGTAAAGTGTGCTTCTTGAGTAGATTTCAATGGGTTTCAGATTTTGTATAATCTAGAGAAACTGTTGCTGTTCCTAGGAAACAGGCATTCCCAATACAAATGCAACGCTGAGTGAGGGTGGTTCACAGCTATGGTGCACAGGAGATTTATTTACATTATATACATTCATACATATATATATATATACACATACATATATATCTCTACGGAGATAATAGTAGTAGGAAATCAAGTAATAGCAATAATGGTTGCAGCCTGAAAGAAGAGAGAAGTGTGTCTGGACATTTTGTGGACACAGACAACACAGACATTTTCTGGCATTGATGACTATAGTTGGTAGAAACTCTGCTCATTCCATTAAAAATAATGTTCATAATTGGTCGGTTCAAAATTCACCAGTACAGATCATTGCTTTCCAGAAGCAGCTTTTTATGCTTTTCATTGGACATTGCTACAGCATCAGTGGACAGTGCAAGGAGAAAATGGGCTCATTAGATATGAACTTAATTGAGAGTGACATGACTGAGTATTAATATTAGTCTTGCCTCAGGCTTTTTTCTTTTTTTCTTTTTTTTTTTTTTGTGTTTATAGTCATGCTAGTAGATACTGAACATGTTATCCATTTACCAAATTCCACAACAATAAAAGGCATAGATTTCCTGTTTTGTTTCTAAATGGAGATGCAGCATCTGATGTCCACCTCCTCCAGATGCAGGAGCAGCTAAGCAGAACAACAGGGCTCTGCCTGGCTCCAAGCACAGGTCACATTTGCTACCGATGTGACCTTTCTGATGGTATTTCTGTTTGCAGGAATCCGCATTTGTGGTGGTTACGGTGGTTTATGGAATTTAACTTGGCATTTATTTTTCTGAGGAATGGTCTGGTGACAAGAAGCTGACACAGATTTCTTTGGGGTCTTGTCCCTGCGCATTCCTACCTGTTTCCCCTCCCCCCTGAAATATGCTTGGGAGAAGAAACAAATTGTTCGATTAAATGGAGGGGTCCATTTTCATTGGGAAAAGGAGAAGCACGCAGGGAAGGCGGGTGGATTGGCGCGGAGGGAGGCGCTGCTTTGTATAAATAGCAGGATGCGCTCCTTTGTGCTGGAGAGGTTTCCCATGCTAGGCAGAGCAGAGATGCCGGGTGTGTAGCTGCCATGAGCAGTTCCCCTCTCTGTGGTACCTCAGCTTTTCTTCGGGGGCGCGGTTCTTCCCCCGCAGCGTTGCCTTGCCCCGCGCAGAAGGCGCGGGTGCCCGGCGGGGCAGGGCGCGGTCCGGGCTCCGTGCGCTCCTCCCGGCCCGGGGGAGCGATCAGCGCAGCGGTCTGTCCCGCGAGTCAGTGCCATCTGTGCAGGGCGCCTTGTCTGCCGAACAAAAGGACTTGCAGGGGATGAGGGGCTACGGCTTTAAAAAACCCCAGCTGAGCGGAAGAAAGGATGCTGTCACCTGCTTGGAACCGCACGCTGGAGCATTGCTCCCCCCCGAAACGTTCAGCATCACTTTTATTACCTGCAGCCGCGCCAGCGCCTGGCAGCGTGGGTTTTGATTGGGGGATAGGGTAATAGAGTCAGTCATTCTGCCTGCTACTGCTATATTTTGTTTTGTTTAGAGATATTTTACAGGGTTTGTTCTGACAGTTTTGTCTCCTGGTTAATTAAGCTGAATTATTGAAGGCCCTGAAATTAACACTCAATTTTTAATAATTAAGATAAAATAAAAGAAATCTCAGCCAGTTTATCAAGTTAGGTTATTTCCTCTTTCTGATTTTGAAGGGGTGTGTGAACTTGTTTGGAAGAATGTGAGTACTCAGGTAGCTCGGTTTTAAAATTTTGTTTAACAAAGTGTGGGGAAAAACCCTAGGTCCGGGTAAGGTCTCTTAAAACATCCAAGCCTTAAAAGAAAAGAGAGCAGTAGGTGGGAAAAAGTTCATAGTATGGTAAGCACTGCTGGCTAAATTTTTCCTGCCCAAATATTAGAGAATAAGAATCTATTCAAGATTATTCTGAAGCAAGGAAGGAGCTTTAAAAATATATTTTCTTTTTTTTTTCTTTTAGATTGAAACACTGGCAACAAATTTTTACTGGTCTAATTATATGTGTGTGGGTTTTAAAATTTTTTTTCTTCAAACATTCTAATTTATTTTGTCATTACCTAATTTTTTAGTATTTCTTTATTCAATATTGGAATTTCCTATTTGCTGTGGATTTGGGGTTCCTCCTCCTTTGCTGTCTGGGAAATCCTCAGTAGTGGATTTCCAGGAGGCTGATTTAGTAAACTCCAGTGTTAACAGCAAGGTTCTGGCCTTTGTTCCCTATCTCTAGGTCAGCTGTACCCAGCCTTATATCTGTGAATCACTCAGCTCTTACTTTTCTGTACTAATCTGGCTCTTACTTTTCTGTACCAAGTTCTATAATTTCTTGCAGGATCAAGAACTGTAAGCATGGATAGTGACATCCACATGTTTGTGGAGCTGCAGCAAAGAAGGGGGCTGCTCCCCACAGGGGTGGTCAAATGTGAACTGAGACACTCAGATCCCATCAGTGCTGCTGCCTTGGGAGTGAGTTTTTGTGCCAGTGAAGGAGCAATTGGAGTCAGAACAATGACCAGCAACAGTCAGAGGGAAGTTCAGGCTGGAAAGGGCCTCAGGAAATATTTTCTCCAACATGCTGCTAATAGCAGGGTTGTCCATGAGGTCAGAGGAGGCTCTGTTGCATGCAGTCTCTCAGGTCAGTCTGTTGCAGTGCTGGACTGAAGGAGCAAGGAAGCTCCTCGGGCCCATGAGTCTTTCTGTGTCTCTGCTTGTGCATGTGCTAATGTCTAAAGCCACAGAGGAGGTCACAGGTGGGTTAGGACAGCTGGAGAACAGGAGGAGTGGCTCCAGGCCCAGCGAATTTAACTGGTTTGTCTGTGCACACCCAACGCTTTTTATTGATAAACATATTGTTGTATTTCCTTGGCAACAGTGTTATGGCAACAGCTGGCTTCCAGTTTGCAGACTGAAGGTGAAGGAGAGGAGGTGGTGGAGAGGCTGGCATTGGCCACGGTAAGGGCTGGGGCCAAAGGGCTGTTTTCTCTAAGGGGAGAAATATGAGCCATGATCTCCAGTTGCTGCAAGAGGCTTCAGTGCTGCTCTCAGAAGTTGCTGGCTCCTGCAGGACGTGTGCCGAGGAAGGACTCGAGGATGTGGCTTTGCCTTGTGAAACATTAGCGGCTCTTCAGCTTCTGCCAGGTCACCACATAAAAGAGAGGAGCTGGTGTGTGGTTAAGGCAGTGGATTGGGTCTCCTGGGGCTGGGATTGGCCACAGACTCCTGGTGTGACCTTAGGCAAGTCACTTAGCTTCTCTGTGTCTGGGTTGCCATTGGCAAGATGGGGATAGCAAGATTTGTTCTATTCAGCATGTCCAGCCGAATTACAGCTCTTTGGGCAGCCTTGGCCTTCCTGGGCACTGCAGAATGAGGCTTCAGGCTCTGCTCTGGGTTGTCTGGGTGCTGCTGTCACAGCCAGCTCCAAGGGACACATGCTCAGGTAGAGCACTGCTTTACAAATGAGGAATATTGCCTTAGGAGCCAGGAGGACACAGCTCCCGAGGACTGCTGCCCACCAGTGGTTTTGGGTGGGCTGAACAGCAGAGTGCTGGGGCCCCAGCATCAGGCAAGGTACAGGGGCTGTCTCTCCTCCAGTCCTGCAGAAGGAGGCCCTGCTCCCTTAGCACTGGAAGGATCTGCTGTTTGCTCAGTTCTCAGAGCCTCTGTCCTGCCTGCAGAAGCAGAAACACCAGCTTATCCCATTTGGGTTCCTGCACAACAATGACTGGCTCAGACCTGCCTGGAGGGGGTTTCAGCATCTCACTTGGAGGACTTCTTTGGTCTGACTTTGCCAAGCTCAGGGGGAAAATGGGCTGGTAGAATACAATGGAGGTGCCCATCTCCAAGGCATTTGCAGGCTTCTGTGTCCTTGCTCCATCTTACTTTTATTTATTGTGTCTGAGCATTTACAGGAAAAAAGCAGTATTCTCAAATAATGCTGTTTTTAAAGCATATGATTTAAAGGTTTTAATCTTTGTCTGCCTTTTGGCCCACATTCCCTTTAATTCCCTCTCAGAGGAATGGGTGAAATAGGGGATCACTCGGGCTGTGTGTGTTTCTGGGGAATATTCACTAGAGCATCTCCCAAATCACTTGCAAAGAAGCATTTTAGCATTCAGATGCCAAGGTGGTACTTCAGAAAGCTCCTTCAAATGAAATATTTGGCAAATCTGCTTTCACATCTTGTAAAAGTGTGGGAAGATTTTTTCTTAATTCGAAAATCTGGTTTGGGCCCTTGCTAATTTTCAGGAAAGACTGATGGAAGGATTATGACCAACCCTAATTTTGCAAATGAGGTAAGGGAGCAAAGCTTGTATAATAAAACCACAGGATGATGTGTCATCTTATGCCCTTTCTTCACTCACTGGCTGAACAATTTACTTCTAATGATGTGTGAACTTTTCTTCAAGTGAATTCTGGAATATATTTGGCCAAAGGAGAGAAATCTCAGGACTACTAGATCTCATGATATCTCCCTGCTGTTTGGGGCATGCAAATTATGGGCGAGTTTCTAATGTGTTAAGTTCCCACAAGCCTAAACCAAATCCTTAAGGAGAAGCCAATGGGAAAGACATTTCCCAAGACTGCAGGACCTTTTTTTTCTTCTAGCCTTGTAAAGAGTCTTGGATTCGGGTTGTTGGGTTTTTTGTTGTTTTTTACTTTTAATGAGCAGCAATATTAGCTAAGATTCCTGCTCTTAGGAACACAAGGCATGAACTTTCCCATTGCTGTGTGGGCATGTTGTGTGAGCAAGGAGTGGTGGACTCAATCCACTGGGGCTCAGTGCTCCCACTATTTTCATATTGATGTCTTTGAACTGAGTGCTGGATGCTGAACAGATGACAGCCCGGGTGACCGTGCAGGAGGGGGTGAGGAACTGCCCTGGGGCGAGCAGAGGGCAGCGGGGCTGGGAGGTGCAGGCAGGGCTGATGTGCAGACAGGTGCTGCAGGGGCAGGTTTGGTGTCTCTCAGGGGCTGTGATGGCAGGGAAAAAGCCTTGCTCTGGGATCACACTCACCAGTGCTGGAAAAGCCTGACTATCTTGTCCTGCCTATCTCCCCAGTGCTCACTTTGAATTGCCCCTCTAATGTTTGTTGTCCTCCCAGAAGGCTGCTTTCCAAACCGGTGATCCCTGGATCTGGCTGATACTCAGCGATGTTGTTGTTTTCTTGGATTCCAAGTGCTGCATCCCTTTGCAGTCTGGAAACCAGGCACGAATTGTTTTCCCAATATATTTTCCTCAGGTAAACATTGCTTTAGATGCTGCAGCTGCGTTATGCAACACAGATAGGTGGGGACAGTCTTTTCTTTCTGCCAGCAGTAGAAAGGGAAAGTTGTTTTGCTAAGATAAAAGTGTGATTTTCTCCAATAGCTAGATGCACAATATAACATCCCTTTCTCAACTTTGTTATCCTTGGCAGCTAGAAGTGGCTGGAGCTCTGCTCTTGGGGAGGAGAGGTGGGTGAATCACACAAGGTTTTCAGAGTACAGCATTTTTGACCAAGTTTTGGAAAGATCCGTGTTCTCCAGGGGCAAGGGAGGGCACAAAATGGGCTCTGCATGGAACTTGGGCAGCACGCAGGGCTGCTCTGAGTGCTGGCTATGCCTGCCCCTCCAGCTGTAATCCTGCCCGTGCTTCTGGGCCAGCGCTGTGCTCCTCCTGCCAGTGCTCTCCATCAGCTGAGATGCTGCTCCCGGCTGTGTCCTCGCACTGCTACCCTCGGCAGATCTCACCAGGGGTTTGCTGTTGTTGGGGCTCTGCCACTGGCTGCTGGCTGCCTGTGTCTGCACGGCAGACATCTTCCCCAGATGCCAGCAAGGCTGTCAGTGCTAAAATTAGAGCGGCGGGTTGTGGGTCCCCAAAGGCCAATGGTGGCACGTGTGTCACCGTGGGGCTGTGCGCTCCCCACTGCGGCAGGGGAACGGGCAGGGCTGCTGCACTGGAAGGGCTGCTGCACTGGAAGGGAATGGGAAGGGCTGCTGCACTGGAAGGGAATGGGAAGGGCTGCTGCACTGGAAGGGAACGGGCAGGGCTGCTTGCACTTTAGAGGCACAGGCAGGGCTGCCTGCACTGGAAGGACTGCTGCACTGGAAGGGAATGGGAAGGGCTGCTGCACTGGAAGGGAATGGGAAGGGCTGCTGCACTGGAAGGGAATGGGAAGGGCTGCTGCACTGGAAGGGAATGGGAAGGGCTGCTGCACTGGAAGGGAATGGGAAGGGCTGCTGCACTGGAAGGGAATGGGAAGGGCTGCTGCACTGGAAGGGAATGGGAAGGGCTGCCTGCACTGGAAGGGCAAGGCAGGGCTGCTTGCACTGTAGAGGCACAGGCAGGGCTGCTGCACTGGAAGGACCTGGCAGCTGCCTCTCCCCGTGCCCTGGGCTCCACTGCCTCGGTAGCACACCGATGGTCTGAGTGAAATAAAACATTTTCTGCTCTCATGTAACAGACTCACTGGCAATTTGGGGGCTAAAAGGAAGGAGGGCGAAGAGTTAAATTTTCTATCTGTGCCTTCTTGTCCTTGGTGATGTCCTTTATGGGCAAAACCACGGACAAGTATGTGTGCATCATTTTAGTGTCATTATTTCTAATTCACAAAAGGTTTTAAAAAGTCAAGGATGACCCAGTAACTGTCGTAAACTTCCTGTGATAAACTTCCAAGGGTCTGAACGCCCCATGGCTTTTCTGGTGATTG
>VZTT01055204.1:0-15932 GCA_013400855.1 Buphagus erythrorhynchus
TTTTTTTTCTTCCTTTTCTTTAAAAGCATTTTAGATGATCTAAGTTGGTGTTTGTTGCCCTTGCAAGCATTGATCTGCTCACTTGACATTTACATCTGAGTTTGTTGCCAGAAAATGGAATTTTGCTTAGGAACTTCATTTGCACTGTTGCTTGCAAAAGGCCTGGATTAATTTCATTAGAGACTGAATACTTGATCTCTATTACAACTAATGAGGTCAGACCCTTTTGTTTATTAAAGTTTAGGTATGCGAAAGAAGTCTGAAGTTCAAATCATCTGCCTTCTGAAAACGTGGGTTCCTACAGGGTATTTCCAAGAAAAGAAATTCTATATGTTGCCCTAAAACTCATCTCTGATTTGTACTGATAGAGAATCAATTCCAGTTTACCACTTCCATCCGTTATACTTAACAAAGTTAGTATTGAAAAAAAAGCAAGATTTGTTCTCATGAGATTTAGAGTTACGTGTCTGTGTGTTCAATAGTCATCATAGAGAAATGAGTAGTTTTTTTCTTGTCAGTAGTGATGCTATTCTTAGTTTTGTATGTGGTCCTTATGTGTGTCATAGATAGGCACAATAGATACACATTGGCAGCTTTGATCATATTCAGAGATGGGCTGATCTCCCAGTCCAGGAAATTATCCTGAAATGCTCATCATCTTGGCAGCAGAATTTTAACCAACAGTTCCCAAGAGCCTCTGCCGGCACATTGTTGCCTTTAGAGGATTCAGAGCTACTAAACATATTAGAGGAAATGAGAAAGATGCAGGAACTGTATATTAAAAAACCCAAACCCACAACAACAAAATCTACTTAGCCTACAGCTATAACTTTGTATCCCAAAGGTTTTAGAAATCATCCAGGCAGCTGTGTGATGTGTGGCACTATTTGAACCTTCACACTGGACTCTTTTGTCTTCAATCCATAATCACCCCGTGGTCCCTTCACACAGCTTGTGGCAGGGAATAGCAATGAAGCTGGCACCATTGCTGACACTAGGATGTGATATTGAGTAGTGTGACAAGACATAGTAGACATTATCTTGAAGGCAGGGCTGTGCTTTGTAGCAAAAGAAAGTTAGGTGGTACAATCCCTTGTTGCCTGTCACCGCTGAGTCATGGTCACTCATGCCATGGCATGACTGTGAGGAGCCTGAGTATTGCCCAGCAGCTCCCATGAAGCAAGAGATATCCCAAGCAAGACAATCATAAGCAATAACTGATGCAGAAATTGATTCCAGCGACTTTTCAAGACCATATTATCTCCAGTGCCACTTGCTGAGCTATCTGACATTTCTGAGAATTGACACCAAGTGAAAGAATGTGAAAAAGACAAAGATATCTTTGCTTCTCTAAAAGATTCCCTTCTTGAAGAAAATTATTTAAAAAGAAAAATAATCAAAGAAAGTGATAAGGGTTGAAGATTCTGAGGCACAGAGGATCACCTCACCTTTACCTACCCAGCTTGCTAGGGGAACCTCATTTTGCCATGGGTGGTACTATTTCTCTTCCCTGATGTATTCATCCCTTTTGTGCAATCTCACAGCCCTGCTTAATGACACCAAATTGATCAACAGAGAAAACAGTAA
Organism: Buphagus erythrorhynchus; assembly: GCA_013400855.1. Taxonomy (NCBI): domain Eukaryota; kingdom Metazoa; phylum Chordata; class Aves; order Passeriformes; family Sturnidae; genus Buphagus; species Buphagus erythrorhynchus. The sequence goes on from VZTT01055204.1 coordinate 1,588, forward strand.
ATAAAAATCCTACCTCTGAATAAAAACATTTGTCACTGCCCAAAACTTAAAAAAGGAAAACTGAATCCTCCCTCATCCTCTCCAGAAAAGTCACAGGGATTTCTCATGGCTGGTGACAGTGGCCACCACTGATGCCAGAGAGCATCCTGCAGCAGTGCAATGCAACTGTAAATGAAATGCAGTGTGGAGCTTTATGGTAATTGTGTTTTCACCTGTGGGGTTTAGGCATACATTTCTACTGATTTCAGTACCTGTCTGTGTAGTTCTGGCTTTACATGCTGGTTAATTTTTGAAGAACCACATAGCTCAGCAGAAATCAGAGTAAGCAGCCAACCATTCACTTGCACAACGTGCAGGATTCGTAGCCATGTTCAGACTTTTCAGTACTGCCTAAAACAAAGGAGTCCATTACAGAAGGCGACCTGTAGCTTCTCCATAGGCTCTATCATTATGTGTCAAAAAACATTTGGCTACAGCTACTGCATATTGCAGATAGACAATGTTAAGGACTTGCCTTAGTGCCACACCTGCCATATTTCATGAGTCTTCATGTCATCAGACAAGTAATTAGGGGAGGCTGTTCCTCTCTGTCACTATGGGATTGCAGTTTTGGCTCCATTTCCCCTATATGGACCTTCAAGCTCAATATAGGCAGACAAAATAGTCTTTCACTGGCCAGTGGTGTGGCAATGCAAAACCTATCCAACAAACATGATGCTGTCATTGGCAACACTGCAAACTGGCGTTGGTCAGGGTGCCATAACCAAATGCCCATGCTATGGGAAAGGATGGAGGATACGAGTTCACGGTGTGCAGAAGGAAGCTGTTTGCAAGCTTTTTGGTTATGTCTGAATTTAATGTGAGGGAGTTTAAAAGACAGTTAAAAATGTAATCTAGCTGTCTAAATATCATGAAAATTGAATATGGATCACAGCATCTAGACAGAGGTATAATGTTTTAAAGCGGTATCACGTTACTGAATAAAGTCTTCCTTATAGCAATGGTGAAAATGGGAAGAATTATAGTAGGACTTACCTAATAATATACTTTAGTGATAATTTTGCAAGGATATCTTAATATACCAACACCCTTTCCTCTTACCAGCCTTTTCTGTGTTTTGGCAGCCCATAATATTTTTTCTGTGCCCCCTCCACTGCCCCCAGAGCAGAGCGGAGAATGAGAAAAGGTTTCAACCTAAACCAAGCTGATAATAATTGGTCCATCATAACCTTTTTTTCTGAATAAAACATGACATTTCACCTAGAAATAAAGATTCAATTTAGTGTGGTTTTTTGGTCCATTAGTTAATAAAGGGTAAAGATTACACTTTGGGCATGCTGTTGCCAACATGTGCTTGGCCACTTGCCATTTTGGCTGTTTCTGGACAGATTTTTAGCTACTGTGTAGCATGTGTATTTCTATCACTCTGTCAAATACCAATTGATTACGCCAGCCTCATGCTGTTTTCCTTGGAACGAAAAACTCTAAAGCTTGTTTAACAGTAAGAATCTGTTGCTTTCTCTCAGCAATTGTCTGAGAGAAAAAACCATCTTTTGTTACAAATGGTTTGCTTAAAAACACCCAGCTCCTTTTGTGCTGAAGTTTCACACATAACAGGAGACTATCTGTGTTCCAGTAAAAAATGTCTCTACTGTAAAAAATGTCTCTACAGTAAAAAATGTCAAGGTCAGAGCTGGTTTTTTGGCCAGGTACCATGGTTCCTGGAAACACTTAAAGCCCTGATACCATAGAAGATATTTAATATCCCTTATTCCCTGTGTCCTACAGATGGTGATTTTTACTGGCTTTTTTGAGAATATGAATAAGGAGGTACTGTACAAAAATGGGAATTTACCAATAAAAGTCATTTAGGGCCCTTAAGTAGCTTGTTGTCTTCACCATTTAAAGACATCATTAAGCCTGTTCTTCATAATCAGGTAAAAAATCAGCTTTTCACCATCACAACAGAAAAGTTCTCTTCAGATATCCTCTTTGTATCCTCTTAGCAAGAAACAGAGGCAAAACATAATTTCAGTATCTTCTGATGCAAAGTTAAGACTCCTAATTGCTCTGCACAGCTTTTAATAGAAAAAGGGGACACCTTAATGCAGTTGACAAATTCTGGTTTTATTTAAAAGATTCTTTAGTATTTTACCACAGAAAAATGTTAACTTATCTAGCTTGTTCCTATATTCTCTTAGTTTCTTTTTTTTTTAGTTTAAACATCAAAAGCAGCTTTTCTAGGCCAAAATTACCTATAGTGCAACTCTCCTCTAGTCATTAAGTAATGCCATCTTTTTAGCAGTAATGATTATGGAAACCATTGCTACCATCTTCTTGCTATGGAAAGTCAGTTGTGATGTCCAGGGCAAAGAAAGACAGGCCACGAAGATGGGATTCTGAAAACGAAAAGATTTGGCTTCACAACTGGAAGAGAAGGAAGAATATCCTGCAGTATTTTCTCTTTTTCATTGTAAAATTTAGAAAGCCTTTGAGATTCTCTGCAAAGCAGCTGGGGACAAATGTAAAGGAGAACATAATTTTACTATCAACCCTTGCAACTAGCAAATCAGAACTAAAATCACTGATGGCTGGCAGGGAGCATTCACAGACTAGTCACAATTACATGATTTCCTGCCTCCTTCTGTAGCTGACCCAGAAGCAGCCACAGCCTGGTTTTCATTTTCATTGTGCAGTGTATAAGTCTGGTCATCTGAAATGTTATTATTACACATGGCTCCTTCAGCTCTTTGCCCCTCACTTTTTAAAGGGACTGCAGGTGTCCTGGAATAGGTAAGAGAAGGCAGATTTCCAATGAAGAAGCTGCTGAATTGGCAGCTTCAGGAGCTCATAGATAAATGCACTAGAAGGAATAATACAAGAAATTCAAGACCAATGAAAAATTAATTTTCTCTCTCTTAAAATATCAGATTTAATTTGGTTAAATTTGAGGTTCAATTTTTATTATTGCAGAAGCTGGCCTAGATACCAGCTCCATTTCTGCAAATAATAAATTGGTAAAATTAATTGCTGAAGCCGGAGATCCCAGCTGAAACTGAAGCCCAGTTCTTTGGGGCTTTACAGGAATAAAATAAGCAGCTTGTGCTTAAGAAGATGACTAGAGAAGGTGGATATGAGAGGGAAAACAGTGGCATAGATTAAAAATGTGAAAGAATTTGTTAACAAACCAGTGTCAGAGCCAAGAGTAGAACCATAACTTCTGATAATAACCTTCCCAGATCAGCACCTTGTGTGCAAAAATTCCACGAACAACCAAATGGTCTCAACTCACTCAGAGGTTTTGAGGCTAGGGAAGTATTTACTATTAAGCAGATGTTCCTTATTCAAGAAAAGGATAAACTTTACATTTTGTAGTGAATAGTGATCCCAGTGAACATTCCAGGCAATATGAGCAATCTGTCTTGGGACAAGCCCCAGATTTTCAGAAGAGAGGCAGAGAATTACAAAAAAAGTGTCTGTACACAACGCATTTTCCACAATTGGTTAGTAAGAACTGTAGCAAGGGCAGGGTGAGAAGGTGTCAGATGTTAACAGAGAGACCTGAACCATTCTGCCAGCTGCTCTGGCTACTGCTAAGAGAAAGAATTACCACAGTGACAAGGGTGGAAGAGGCCTTCAGGGGTGACGAAAATATAAACCAAAAACATTTTACACAAAAGGATGCTCGAAATGTATTATTTGCAGTTATTTTAACTACTAACATGTGAAGCCGGATGCAGACCATTTTCTCTATTGTTTCTGCTCTCCTAGCAACAGAATAAGTGTCTTAACAAGTGTGAGCCACAGAAATTCAAACAGAAAATAAAATATGCTTGGTGAAACAAGAGTAAGGTGATCCTTACAGGGAGATTCCCGCCTTGCCAGATTTCAAGGATGAATTTAATGCAGAATTCGAGAGGGATCAGTCACAGCAAATCACATGACAAGACAAAGACTTGAAGAAAACCCACCCACTATATTTCTGACTGCATTTTTTTACGACTTATGATTATTTAAAAATCTACTTTTTTAAGAGTGCAACTTTTCATACAGCTCAGCAAATCCCAAACCCTCTCTGATAAGATTAGGAAGAAATTCTGCCTATGCACAGGTTATTCTACACTAATCACCTGCCCACCAAGGCAATGGTAGCCTTCACAAAGATAAGATGTCAGAACAAGATGAAACATTGGTCTGATTCAGCATGAAAAGTTCTCACATGCTGGTGCTTAAGGTTTTCCCCAAAGTGCTGACTTTTATCCTCACTGACTTTAGTTCACACACAAGTGTATTAAACAAAAAATAGAAAGATAGTCATCCTCCTTTCTTCAGGCTGCTGTGCATGCATTTTTTCAGCCTATAACAGAACTTCCAAAAATGGGGTCTGTGATATTTCAATGTTTCAGCCATTTTGCGTCATAAATAAAAGGGTTGAGGAATCCTTAGATTTCCTGCAGAAAGGTTTTCTTTTGTACTGTGACTAACACTGCTGAGCTGATATTTTTCAACATATTTGCTGAAGATGGAGGTTAAAGGTAATGAGAAGAACTTCAAGGGCACTGTGACTTATACCTAAGTTTTAATGAGAACAAGTTATCTCCTGTTGTGTCCCTTTTCAACTTTTTTTTCAAGTTAACAAAATATTTCCAAGAATTTACCCTGATTGACCTGAACTGTTACCTGTGAAGTCATTCAACTATCTGCTAAAATCATTCTTATATAGTGCCTTGCTTAAATCAAAAACGTTAGCTGAAGTTCTAACTCATGACCAAAGGGAAAGGTCTCATGCACATCTCTGCCTCAGAAGTTCTGATGGTCTATGCTGGAAGCCTGCAAAAAATCAGAAATTCGTGGGTTTATCCTTTCTAGGATCCTTTTTTATCTTCTGTTTGTATCCTGCCTCTCTTCTTGAATCTTATCTCTGGCATGTCATCTGGGCTTCCATGTTTTGTTTTCTGTCTCCTTCCGTCTCTTCACCCCCTAGCTATAAACTCTTCCAGCTCTGTTTCACTAACCTTAGGCTTGGGTTTATTTTCCTTTCTAGATGATATTCAGGACTCTCATTATTATTAATGATGGATTTTATAATTTTATTAACAATTTTCCATATGTGTCTGCTGTACTGCTGAAGCCAATTAGAAAAATAATTACCTTTCTGTGCCTGAGCAGAAAATTGGCATAGCTCCAAAAAAAGGTGTTCTGCAGGAAGGTTCCCATTAAAATGTAGCTTACGACATGCAGTAGCCTGAACACTATTGATTCTATTTACTGAATCCTACCTAGGCACAGCGTTTATTTCCCATAGCAAATCCATCAGTGATGAATAAATGGGTTCAGCAACTCCTGTCCAAAGATTTGCACTTGCTTACTGGAGGGAATCCTGCATCATCTGTTATCCCCACGCTGTCCTCAAGGGTCATCATTAGCTAGGAAAGAGCCTGTTATTTCTCGCATGCTGTTCTCAAGACACAAGTCAGCTGCCGAAGACTTTCTGGATTCTTGGAGGCCACCCACTGCAACAGCCAGGCCCTGAGGGCATTGCCAGCCTTGGCTGTCTCTGTCTCACTGTGACCACTGCCCAGCACACCCAGGACCATCAGACCCTGCCCCAGCAGGGAAGCAGCAGAGCTGGTCTCTGGCATCCCACAGCCCTGGCTGGACAAGGGCCCCACTGAGTTGGGCCCATATCCCATCCCACCCCATCCCATCCCATCCCATCCCATCCCATCCCATCCCATCCCATCCCATCCCATCCCATCCCATCCCATCCCTGATGCCCAGGGCTTCAACACCTCACTTCTGGGATGGCAGGATGGGCCCTGACTTGTGAGGTCCTGTCCTGATGCCCTGGGAAGGAAGTATCCTCAGGTCCTTGTCCTTTAGGGAGTAGCTGGCATGCTGACAGTAACCACTATAAAATCTTTATACGTCAGACTCAATGGAAGAGCTGGTAACGCTGATACTGAGGGGCTAAACAAAAAATCCTACTGTTTATGAATGTTGAGAACTAGAGGTTTTCTTTTCAAGGAGGAGTTAGTAAGTGAAGTATTTGTCCAAGTCATGGACAGAAACAAATATGGGCCAGCAGGAAGAAATAAAAGAGGCCAGGATAACAGCAAAGTGAAGATACTGCAGCCATCATGTCTTTTCCTGCTCCTCCTGTTTGGGCCGGGTTTTATTCTTGACTTTGCCTTGGCCTCCCTCCCAGCACTCTAAAGTCCACACTTCCTCACTGCAAGGGCAGCAGGACAGAGGTCTCTGTAAGAGCCCTGACAGGCCATACAGAATCAGATGATCCACCATTTGGTGTCTATACAATTGCAAATATTCAAACACAGTTTGTTATGTGTGTTGCACAGCCCAGATCACTGTCTGTCTTGATTCAGTCAGGATTTAATCCTCAGCTGGAACATGCCCTCTGTCCCTGAGAGGGAAAGAGTGCATCCACCACATCAGCCACATCTGTGATGCAGTCCCCACTTTGGCTGGCCCTGGCTCCAAGAATCCTCTGGATTCCAGTGTTTGACCAACAACTAACATGAGCTGTTTACACAGGAGATCCCAGGCTCTGCTCTCAGCTGTGTGAAATCAGAAGGCAGCACATTCCTACCTTAGCTGGAGCTCTCTTCCCCAGGCCATCCATCTTCTGCTTTCTCTGACTCTTCCCGAGAGACTTCAGTTGCAGGGTCTTTCATCTCCACTGTACTGCCCATCAGTCACATTCCCAGACATGCTTTTTGATCTTCTTTCCAGCCTGCTCGCCTACTAACAGGAGCCACATTATATCAGTGTTACACAGCACACTGTAAAAGGTGAGCCTTCCATATCCCTGCCAAAGCCACCCCTCACAGCTTTCCATCAAGGTGGGCTCTCTTCTCTGCACAGCCTGCCCCTGCTTGGAGAGCACTCAGTTAGGGTGGCAGCAGGCAAGTACTTAGCACCTCTGAATCAAGCACTTTCAGCTGTTGCTTTCAAGTTTTATTAAAGTATATTAATTCCTGTTGGTATCTTGCCAAAAGCATTTTTTTGGAGAATGGCAAAACAGTTAGAAGCTATCCACACTCTTCTTTTTTTTTCCTGGATGCTGCACAAATTGATTATTAGAGAAAGACTAATTCATTATCCACAAATAGTTCATAACCCAAATGCACTGCCACCTGAACACATTTATTTTCAGCTGAAGTATTCTTTTCTGTTGAAGTATGCTGCTTCAGAAAGTCCTTCACTTCTGAAGCATGACATCAAGAAATTGCTATGTAAATCTGAGGGCACAGGATGACTAACCCTTAACCTCAGCACTTGGAAAGGTGACAAGTCTGTATTTATCTTATTTACCAGTTACAGCAGAGCAAGGGAAGAGTCTACTCCCTTCAGTCTGAGTTTTCAGCAGGAACACTTGGACAACTCTCTGCATTTCTAAAGCACTTTTGGGAGTAATACTTCAAGCCTCACAATTTCTCAAACAAGGGTAACAACAGGAAAGAAAACTACAGCAACTTGCCATTGAGAAATCACCCAAACCACAATTATCCTTCAGGAGCTCAAAATGTACCACACTTTTGTCTTCACAGTCTGCCAGTTGCCCAGATACTGCATTTATTGTTTTTCATTCTCCATATAGATAAACACATCATCTGCAAGCAAAAAAAGATACTTGTATTCTAACAATGAATCTGGAAGAACACTCCCCAAAAAACAGAGATGTAACCAAGTATTAATGTAAGAAAACACACAACTGAGTATAAAGAGCAAAGCTGAGACCATGTGCCATGGTCTGTCTGCATTTGTCAAAACAGACAGGTGTCTACCACCCTGTCATTGACATTATAAACATGCACTCTGCAGATGGGAGCTGGAATATAGATCCCAAGGTAACTCTGAAATATCCTTACTTTTATGTTTCTGTTTCATCACTAACCAAAGGTATTTATCTATTCATAAGACTCAGACCTGAGTGTACAAAGTGATTCCCACTCTCAGTGCTACAGAAATCTAAATAGAAAGCCCTCGTGTCTTCATTTTAACCCCAAAAAAGGTTGCTATACAAGGACTCGACTCACAGACAAATTTCTGGTGAAGAAGTAACCAGTCTCCCATCTCCTCACATGACATTAGATAATGACCTGCTAGCTCCTCCTGGCTGGACTTAGACACTGGTATTGTCACACCCATAGATCTGTCCTGATTGCACATTATTATTGTATTGTTGTGGGCATGACTAACTGGTGAAAGTGAGCAGCAGCAGCATAGCTGCCTCAGGATGGTGACCTCTGTGTGCAGAACACTTCATAGCACATATCCCCTTTCCCAAAATCATTGTCTCTCCTTCTATGGGGAAATAGATATTCTGAAATACTACAACCTTTATTCAGAGGGTTCACATAGAGGAATGTTCCAGTACTACCATAAAGGAATAATTTATGCCAGTTCTTCTGGGGAAGTCTTAAGCCTCCTGTGAATTCATCACACAGTTCTGCAAACAGAAAGGAAGTGTAAGACACCATTAGCAAGTGGGAAACCTTTCACATCAGCTCTCTGGCACAAAAGCAACACTTTTTGAGGCTGTCCAGAAAATAAATCTAGAGACACAAAGCAGTAGAAAAGCATGGCTAGGTTGTGCTGTTTTACTAATCACTATTAAACCTTTTCATGATGACAGTAACTCTGCTGCATGCTCTCCAAAAATCAACAGGACACAACAGCAAATTTTCACTTTCCAGAAACAGAGAGGAGGACAAATAAGCACAGAGAATATGTTTTCTCTCAAATTGACAATGCTTTCCCTAATTCTATAATGATGCAAAGTTTTGATTACTTTAGAGTTTCATGTTCTGAAATAGGAAGTTCCTTTTCTTAGCCATTCCGAAAGAAAAATGGGCTGTTTCATTAGTAAATTATTGAGGTTTAGTCAAGTTACTTAGAATACTAGCTTTAAATCATATAATGTCAACCAAATCATTAAACTCTGACAATATTTACTGGCATGACAACACCACAAATGCTTATTGTAACTCCAGGATGTAGCTATGCAACTTATAGGGCTTTCCTATATTCTGTAATATATACAGGGTAAATTCTATTTATTTCAGTTCCATAGACTAAGTCCTAAGATGAGGAAAAAAACAACAATATCATGTCATTACTTGCAACTGCAGAGCTGTCATGTCCAAAGATTTGCTTTTTTAACCTGGTTTTTTCTTATTTTAAAGGACAATCTGTGTTCCAAAGGTTTCAGAGACACAGACAAAAAGTGTTTGGGGAAGTAAACTAAGGCAACATAGAGGAACTGTCTTTTATTCAAGATCTCATAACAAGTCAAAAGCATCACCAAAAATAGCAGAACTTCTCAATTCACAGTGCAGGGCTTATCTGGGTTTTGGAAAATATAGTGTCTACAAAAAAAGAAATTTATTGCTATGAGCCCTAAAAAACCTCTACCATTCCATACTATGCAGTTACAAGATCACCAGAAATCACTCTGCATATAATACGTGTCTGCTGGTAAACATGGTGTCAGCAAGAGGTTTTTTTTTTTTTAACAGTAGGCAATATACAGATAAAAAGAAAAAGTAGGCAATATACAGAAAAAATACTAATATTAAAGGAGAATAAAAGTTCAGAAGAATGAAAGCTCTGAATTTCTTACTCCATGGCACATTTCTGATAGTGCTTCAGTCTTCTGAGCAATGGAGGTAAGACAGACACCCTCAGAGGATCCCTGATGTCAGATCCTCACTGAGGGACATTTTAAGCATCCCTGGAACTGAGGTAAAATTGAATTCAAACTCACAGGGATATGCCCCTGCCCTGTAACAAATATCAGACTGCAGGTGACCTCGTCACCCCCCTATCAGAGCAAAAATTAGAAAAGTCACTTGCAAAGTAAGGATATGCAGAGAATGAAGTAAATTTAATATTTTTCAAAAGGAAACATTTTTACTTGCACAGAAGTGCTTAAATTGATCCCTTTGCAGGATCAAAGTGCATTTTGGGTCTTCTTGTCAAGCAAAAGATAGTAATTGAGGTGGTGCCCCCAATAATAGTACAGTGACCTGCAGACAGTCCTGTACTGGCAGATAATAGTTGAGATGGAAGTTGGATGGATTAGTGTGGTTGATGAAAAGGTGCAGCACATTTTCATACTTCACAACTTGGTCAGCTTCTCTGAAGAATGAAGAGAGGAAGGAAAAGGAATATTCAGTTCCCTGCTGCTATCCTGCCTGCTGAAACATCTGTAGATGCTGCACTTCTACTAGCTCCATAATCCAGACAAGTTTGAAGAAAGCAAAATCTGCCCTCAAGAGCTGGCACAATTTTCACAATTCATTTCTGTGCAAATGCTAAATAACTACCCTGGACTAAAGGAGAGCGCTTCAGGATGATGCTGGGGTACAGAATTGTAGCCCATGATTTGTATGGCTTCCCTTCAGCACTGATTTTTGGTTAGTGTTACAGTCTGATCTTGAGTCATTAATGGAAGCTTTGAGCTTGTATAATAACTGGGCAATATTCTCTAGGGGATGGAGTCAGTACCTAGTGTATTGATTCACGTAATTTCTCTGTGGGCATTTCCCAAACCTACCTCCTCAGAGTATCTAAGTAGTCTAATGTACCTTCGTATTCTATTGTTCAAAATGGCTAAAAATGCTTAGTAACTTCATTATAAGTTTCTGCTAATGAGGCTCTGTTTTTTTCATGTAAAACGATAATGTGTCAATACTTCATAACTGAGATGTGTTGGAGAGGTTTTCTTCCTTTAGCTAGATATTTAAAATAGCTAGTGATGTGTGATGTATATTTTTAGAGGCTATCAGGCAATGCTATTTTTGATGATACAATATGTCTGTTTTCCTTTACCACACAGGAAGACAGTGATGATGGACTGAACATGTTTTTCTCCCCAAATAGAATGTCTTTGGGGAAATATCAAGAGAAGTGACAATATATAAACAAGACAAACAGAGTAATTCAATGGTCTCTGCCATAAGACCCATTATTTAATTGAAAGAAAGAAAATCTTTCCAAGGAAAAGGAAAGTTTCCTTGATTTTTTCCAAATAAATTCGTTTCTTATCAACCTTAAACCTACTCCTGCCCTCCCTGAATTCACTAGAAGAACTGACTGTGTTCAGTCAGACCTTAGGCAATGCACTTATTAGTGTTGTTGCTGTTAGTGGATTAGAGAGAAGAGTCTGCTAATAAGTCAGCATTCTAATACCAGGATCAGTATCACAAAGTAGCAGAGACAGGCTGTAATTTGTGAGTTGGTTTGTGGTGAGATAGCTGTAGGTGTGTGCAGTAGGAGTATAACACAGGCACCAGGACTGTGTTGTGATTCATGTTGTAGATTTTAATATAAAATAAGAAGGAAAACATGTACAGTGTGCCTACCCCTTGCAGGGCCACACAGAAGTAGAGGAGTGTGGTCTCTCTACCAATGGTCTCAGGATTGGCAACTAATGCTGTGCCAAAGGTGTTCATGACAGCACTATCCTTGCTGTTCAAGACCAGATGCAATAGACAGCTAAATTCAGCTTTGTCCTTTGCACACACAAATGTAATTATTCTGAAATTTAAAAAAAACAAATAGAATTGTAAAGACTTCTAGTAAAATGAAACAAAATCCCAGAAGGACATCACTACAAGATGGATGGTAACATCTGTGAGAATAATAGCTGTGACAGGCTGAAGACCTCCCAGTTTCTTCAGTAAAAGGAAAGAGCAGGATCTGCCCATGACATAAAAGCCCTTCTGGGTATAGTGTTGGTTCAAACCCTGCTTAAACTGTGATGGTCTGTAGAAAGCTAGTAGCTGCTTGTGACCTGATTGGCTTCTACAGGACTGAGCATTTGCACCACAAGTCAGTCCACTGCCTTCCAATCCCATTCTTTAACAAAACAACTGGCTGAAAGACTGTACTGACAGAAAAAGAATGAGCATCGGCAGGCACATGACACCTGGCAAAGTACTCCAATTCTGAATGCTGAAGTTAATATATTGTTCCTAATTAACCCCAACCAAACCTCCACAGATGCCCTGCAGCTAAAATAAAAATTAGTTTTGCCCATTGTGTGGAAAACCAATAGAACCCAGAAGTCAGAGGAAAAATTGCTCCAGGATGGTGGCAAGTAATGAATCAGGGCTCCTCCCATAAGAAGCACACATAGTTACAAACCTTCTAGGACTCCAACACTGCTGTTTCCTGGCATAGCAATCTGCTTCTGAACACGGGGGTTTCAGAAAAAATAATTGCAAAATAAGTCATAGAGATATTCCATAATCTGAATATGAACAATGTCAGGAGTCAAAACATTATAAACCTATTACTCCTCCACTGTAGTTATGAAAACATAAGAGACTGGATTTCTATAACTGATCCTTATCACACAGAAAACGGTCATACTAAGGTGAACCTTGTCTGATGCCATTTTGGATAACAATACATCCAACAGATGACTAGAACTAAGTATGGCCAACAGCCACAAAGGATCCCTCTCTCTTCTCTCTATTCCTTGGTACTCAGGTTTTCATCCAATTGATGGGAGAAGAAAGACAAGAGCAGAGGATTTGCTTCAAAGGTGTAAGCTGTAGGACTGACTTCTGGCTCAGCAAATGAACTCTGTCTTCTCAGTGCCAATAGTCTACTTATGTACCATCGGGAATCTTATTGTTGTATCCAAATCCAAGTTCCGGTGCATCGGACACTTCAAAAATAGTGAAAGACCTTGCCCAGGGCCTTGAAGCCCAACATAAGAGAAACCAGCAATATTTCAGTGATGCTTTCACAAGCATCTTTGTTACACAACTGTAACTGAGACATGCTTGCCAAGTTGATTTTAAGTGAGAATTAGGTGAGATGTTTTCATTCTGTCATTGTTCCTCATTAAAGATGTGGCCCAAACTGGGTTTATTAGGAGAGAAGACTCTGATAGTTTGCCCAGGTATTCCCACAACTCAGAAAATGAAGTTACTTGCTACATGATTTTTCCCAGGAAGAGCAAGAGCACTTTGTCCAGATGCACAGAGGACACAGGATCAAAGAGCTACAGGTATATGGAAGAGACATAAAATTTGCAATGCACCCCAGATAGGTGACTGCAGATGCAAACTTCCTTGCAAAATTTCCAGTCTCCTCTACCAAAAGAAAATTTCACAAGTTGAATATGCTACCAGGAAGTTGCCAAGTTCATAATGCCTTAGAGTGGCTTAATACAGACAGTCCTACAACACCAGCTGAAATTCCTTCCAGGGAAATAAATTCCTAACTTTTTACAAACAGCTGATCAGCCTTGGCCCCTGATTTATCTTGCAGAGCTGCAGTATGGTAAACTGCCAGCTGCTGGAGAGGAGCATCATGCTGCTGCCAAAGCAGAAGGTGAAGAAGCTGCAGTGAGGAATGACCTGCAGCTTGTATCTAATTCCTTTTTTTTTTTTCTGCACTGGCTTGAAATAGCATTAAGGGTCTGAGATGACTAGAAGAGAAGAGCTGGAGACAGCATGAAGGATTAAGTCCTGGAGCAAGGAGAAAGTGCTGGGGCAGAAGCGATGTTTCTACTTTAGACAAAAGGGAAGGATTGGTGGAAGTTTTGTGAAAAAGTGATATATGGCTGCAAATATTTCCAGAGTGGCATAGATATATTTACTCAGTTCCATAGCTTACAAAGTATCTTATACATGTACCTTTTCCGTACAGAAGGGTGAAAAAATTTCACTGCATATAAAATTATAGCTGAACAATTTAATAACTGACCCAATAAACCAGCTTCTGCAATTTTATATCTACCTTTCCTTTCCTGCTATAGAAGTAGAGTTTATACTTTGTGTGTATGTGATAATAATTTCTTTTCCAAACTTCCTTGGATAGTGGGGAAGTATCTCAGATATATTTGCACTTATAAATGATCCTACATTCAAACTTTCTGGATGATGTGCTGCATAAAACCATCTTCCCAGGCCACTTTCTGTCAATGTGGTTACTGTCAATGTGGAGCAGACATGAGAAACTTAGCAATCACAGGTGCATGCAGCCCAGTGCACATACTTTATATTTCACACAATTGTTTACAAAATCTGATTCTCCAATAGGCAACTTTCCACGTAAGCTATTTTATTTCATTATTCCTTCAAAATGAGTTTCTTTCTCTTTATTTCAATGGGCTTTCATTATTAATTTTTATAGGAGAGTTAGCTGACTGCAGTTATGTTCTCTTATTAGATCAGCTATTCAACCCACTGTACCTTACAGGATTAGTCAGGAAACAGGAGAGCACACATTATTGAATTTTGGGCTTTGAATCTCTCGTGTGTAGCTCAGATCACTAAAAGGGCCTCTACAACTTAATTACT
>VZTT01055204.1:19794-36837 GCA_013400855.1 Buphagus erythrorhynchus
TGCCCTTTCATACAGGAGAGAAAGTTCCAGTAACCAACAACTAGCAAAGGGTCATATGAAAAAGGAGTTAAGTTAAATAACTATTTGAAACTAGTCTTTGGCTGTCAAATAGCAATCATTTAATAAGTATGGAGGCAGCTGGACAACTTAGAGAAAGCACTCTGAAGACTCTTTCATCTTCATTCAATTTTCAACACTAGGTTTAAAAATGTCTTAAAATTGTATGAAAAAATATTCATCTTCCCTTCACCCACAAGGTCAGGAGCCCAGATATTGCCTGGTGATACTGACAAGAGGATGAGAAGTTACAAGATGATCTATTAGGTCATATTTCAGCACTAAAAATAGTGAAAGACATTTCTACACATAACAGAGTATAGTGATAAAAATGTCTTCAGGTAGTGGTGAGAAACAGCTGTTCTGTATGCTAAGTTTGGATTTCCGTCTTCAAAGCTCATTTGGGAAGGAGCTGAACAGTGATTTGAGGAGCCAGCACAGGTGTCTGCATCCAGGTCTTTTCTACTTCTTCCACTGAGTCAGTGATCATGGGAAGTCACTTTGGATCTGAAAATAGGAGAGATTTGTGGAGGGTGCCTGAGGAAGGGTACTGAAGTCAGAAGACCTGCAACAGTTAATAGCAGTTGAGACACAGATTTTCTCTAGGTTTTCAGAGTCCACCCTTTTTCTGCTTCTTAAGCATGGAATTTCTCACAGGACAGCAGAGAGAATTAACATCTCTACTAAAGGTAGATGAATGACTAAACAGTCCATGGAACCAAAGAAAAGAACATTTCACAAGACAAAAGGAAAGGAGAGAACAGTTCCACTTCCAGTCACACCAGGTTTTGCTTTAACTGTGGTGAGAAGTCAGCTTTATAATTCTAATTGTGCTGTAACTGTCTGCTGTGTACGTTTAACATCTGCCTGTGCCATAGCAATCAATACCAGTTAACTTTGTTTTCCTTTTCCCCCTTGGTGTGATAAATACTGTTTCTTTCCAGCTGGTGTCACAGTTTGTATTATCTCTGTTGACAGCCCAGCTTGCAAGGGAGTCCCTCCTTAGTGTTATGTTAATAATTTTAGAAGGGAAATACACAATGCTAATTCCTAAAAACCAGGGAAATGAAACACCACTGTGTACCTGGCTACAGCCCTAAAACTGGAATGACAGTTATTTTGTCTGAGTGCAACTGGCACTGATCTCTCTCTTTCCATAAAATTATGCAACCATACATCAAAGCAGCAGTTCCATTATTTGAATGTCTAGCAAACAAAACTGGACATTATATCCTGCAACCTGAATGTCTGCTATATGGATAGTTACATTAAATGTTTGGCTGCTGACAGACCATCTGCAAGACATGACACTATAAATTGATTTATGGGGGACAGAAGGTAAAATTCTCTAGAGACAGAGAGTAAGTTACACTTGAAATTTCAGATTTTCCTCCGTAACTACTGCAGTAATACCGAAGATTGGCAAGAAAAAGCAAACACAGATGTTCCCTAGTTTTGGCTAGTGCTTGGTGATTGGCAGAATACAAAAGTCCCAAACCTGCCTTTGGTAAAAGGCCATGAGAACTCTGGGTCCTTGTCTAAGTTTTAAAGGTGATTTCAACAAAACTTCCACTCTAACAAAGTATTTTTCCAGATCGTTCTTAAATGGAGAAATAAGCTGAAACATTGAAATAACAAACACAAAGTGGTCTGTATAATTTTTTTTTAATGTTTGAATGAAGCAGTGGCAATCTCCAAAATTTTATCTATAAAACATAGCATTTAAAATGTTTTTTAAAATCTCCCATAAAGACCACAGATTGCATAAATTATTATTTACCAGTGAAATCAAACATTTTTCTCCAAACTTAACAGTGAACTAATACTATATTACACACTTTGGTATGCCTATTTTCCACAGGATAAAAGTACTGAAATATTAAAAGGCTCTACTCAAGATAGTCCTTATTGAATAAAACTGAAGAAGTTTATAAAGATCTATTTCAGTTAATGGAGTTTGAAAAAGTTTAAGACAAGGCATCTAGCCTCCTAAATATTTTTTTAAATCAAAGCTCTGAACCATGACAGGTAAAAGCATTCAAGAGTATAAACTGTATTAAAAAAACCCAAACAGCCAAAGCCAGTGGGTAAAATATAAAGGCTATTTGACATCCCATGGTTATCTATGACAGCTTAATAGCATTTCAGGGGTATAACAAATCCAGTGAAGTTTTCTCCAGAACATTAATTCTTGGCCATACTAGCTCAAAAAAGAAAATGAAATATTTGGTATTGATACCTACAGAAAAAACTTACTGCCTTTTCCTCCATTACACATCTTCCTTACAGGAATATCCTTAACAACCTCATCCTCTCAAGTACCACTTTAGAAGAAGAATTGCCATAGGATTGGGATATAGCCTGTGTTATCCATCCATGCAACTCCTACTTCTGACATTAATGTTGATGGGAACTAGCACAAAAGAATAGTAATAGAAGCCCATGAATGTGAGAACATATAACACACTCTTTTCTGTTCTGTCTTTTTGATCCCTTTGCTGCTTGGATTTTTGTGGTTATATATTGTTTTCCTATGTTAGGAGAAGGACATGACAATCCTTTTAGTGTATTTCTTCATTCCCACACAAAACTAGCTTGACAGGTTAGCTAACTATACAAAACCTAACTCAGAGATAAAAATGGAGAAGGTGAGGAGGAATACTTTTCCCTATATAGTTGAGCTCAAAATAAAGTCTTCAATAGCTCTTCTCTCCAGTGAAATATGCACCTCCATAACCTTGTGAAACAGGCTACCTCCTTGTGAAACACTAAGCTAGAAACACACACTGACAAAACCAAAGTGGTTTTGACACACTTACAACATCTATATGCTCCAACTAAAACAAAGAATTCTGAAGGGAAAGTATCAAAGTATTTACATTCATTACATTCACTGCTGCCAGAAACTGTAACTTCAAAATTGTTAAATAGAATTTAGTAAGAGAAACAAAAGCTGATACAGCCAATTCAGAAACGAGCAAGCACTCCAACTGACTCTTTAAAATACTAAGTCATAAACCCTCAGAAATAAAAGATAATTGAACAGATACCATGTAGGAATTGTTACAGGCTATGAAAGGTCACAGGAAGCAAAAAAAATCTTTGTGAAAAATACTGCACAGGTAAAGGCAGTACTGCAGATACAGCCAGGCTTAATTAAGTACATCAAAGGATAAAACATTTTGAGGACAAGCTTAGTGTTAAATGCATGATTCTTGTGAGAAGCTGCGGGTGACAAAATCCAGATGGCAGCAAATCATGACTGTAAGAGAAAAGATAAATATATATTTATCATTTTGATCATTACCACTGTTACTATTTTTGGTAATAAGCAGCCTATTTAAAAGTGAACAACATTAGGCTGAGATACATGCACAGTAGACTACTACCCCTACATCCCTAAGAGCACATCACTTTCCACCCTTCAAGATAGACATGGTGCAAAAGAGGTGGCCTCTTGTGCAGTGTGCTGTCAGCAGTACTGACTTCCATTTAGGTCGGGCTTTCAGAAACTCTTAAGGTCAAAACTCTTAAGAAGGTTAAAGATTTATTTCAGGCTGCTTATATCGATAGGCTTCCTTAGGAAGAACCCTGCTGAAAGGTTTGTCCCAAAGTTCTTCCCTCAGAACCAGTCTCTCTGGAGGTTGTTGCCCAAATTCAGAATTCCCACAGAAAAGCCCCATGGATGACTGCTAAGCAGCTTTTTGGTTTCAGCTTTGGGCCAGGCCTGCTGTTGTAATCACCAACTCATGCTATTCCTAACTATATTCCTGACCAACCAAAATTGACAGTTTCAGGTATTAAACCTAAAATCTCAGTGTTACAAAATTGCTTCAGAGAGAGTTATCATCAACTCAAAGGGAGCTAAGTGAGGGCAGAGAGTCATCCTAGTCTCCACACAGACTTCTCTTGGAGGATGTGGGCTATATAGTTAATTCATCACACAAAAAGCAAGGGGGTAATTAGGATGTCTCACATAAAGAGCAGTTGAGAACAGTAGTCCTGCCTATGATTCCCTGTCTCTGTCCTGACACACCAATGCTATTTTCTATCCTCTCATCACTTACTAAATGCTAAAACCTCCCAGCCTTTTCTTTGCCTATAACTAGTCATTACTGGCAACTGGCCACGAAGTTAAAATCATCCAGTGGTAGTGTTCCATGTAGTTTTCAGAAAAAAACCTTCTTAAAAATTTTATGATGAAACACCAGGATACAGAGAATAAGGATCATATTTTTGACTCTGGGATCCGTACTATCATTTCACAGTACCACGTTACTGCATTGCATGTATTGCTGTATATACCTGCACATGTATTTACAATTTGCAGGGTCAGATCTGGACACAGAAACTACAACCCTTCAAAGAAGAACAACAAGAAGAAATGCTTTCTCCTAAACACTCAAAGTAATTTACTTGAACTTTTCATTTCCTTTTCTGGCATTAGCATTTTGAGAGTAGAGCACAAAATGTGTCTTGATTTTGAAGGGCTTACTTATCTCTGATGTGTATGGTCTTTCATATGGAAATCAGACAGTATTTCTTCCCTTGAACAAACCCCATGTTCAATTTATACAAAAATCTAGATTTACATGCCCAGAAGAAATATTACCCTCAATTTATTTTCAAGCTCATTTTGAAGTACAATCCAAACTCTGGTGATAAAGAGACTGACCCACAACCACTTACCATTTGTCCAAATTTACCCTGCTTTGGCAAACCTACTCTTCCAGGATTTCTGCATGTTGTTTGGACAGACATTCACTCAAAAGGGTTGCTACAAATCAGCAGTGCACAGCTGGTGTTTTTCATGGGTTTTATATACAAAACCTGGAATTCCCTAAGTTTTTTGCTTTCCACACATTGTGAAGATACAATGCTGATTTAACAGTCCAGAATTGCCCAAACCATTCACTTCTATGAGAAGAATGAATAAGCAGTAGCACATCAGGACAAACTAGCAACATCTGTGCCAAAATCCACAGCATTTACATTTGCTTAGCACATAAACTTTGACCCTAACATCCTGATCCAAATGAGCATTAGATCTGAGAATATTCTAGTTCAAGCCACCCACTGGTAGCCTTTCAGAAACATATAAAACACGTTCAGATCCACTTTCTGTAACATGAATGTTTAATCCCAGACCCATTAAATTCAGAAGCAAAATTTTAGCTACTTTCTATGGTATTGAATGGAAATAGTCTGAAGTAAATGGAAATTTTCTACTTACTCCAAGGTGGCATTCTAATACAATAGCCAGCAGAGACTATTAATGAAATATTAAGTTTCTCACCTTTAGACACAGTCTTTGAAACAAACAAAGACTACTAGCTCTCACACAGCATTTTTAGCATGAGTTAAATATAATCTAGAACAGGGAGGGTCCTGGGCTAGACTGGGGTAGGTGGGATGGATATCAGTCAGGAGCCTGTTTTTTCCAGACTAAAAAAAGAAGACTTGAGGAGTCCTTGCCTACAGCTGTCAGATGGGAGGGAGTAGAGAAATGGTCAGACTCTACAGCTACACAGTGGGTAGAGGAGAAGCATCAGACACAAGCTGCAACTTAGGAAACTTCCATTAAAAACAAAAAAATATTGTCAGAGTGGTCAAACACTTTGCCTCTGCAGTGTTCAGCACTTCAGGCCTCACTGTAAAAGCTTATGCATGCTGTAATTTTGTATTTGTAATTCTTGCTCTCGGTAACACTTAGAAGGCAGTACTACTCAGAAAATTTTTTTAAAAGATGCTATATATGTATTTTTGCCAAGGACATTTGAAATTTTACAAGATATTTATTTTTCAGAAGTGTCTGATCCTTTCATTTATTCCCCACCTGAAATCATCCTGAGGTGCATAAGGAACCAATTGATTTCACAGATTATTCTTTCAGTTGAAAAATAAGCAGATGATGAAAGCTGCAGGGAAAAAAGCATTCTTGAAAACTTTCCCCTCTCCCAATCTAAAAAACCAGAACAGCAGGTAAACTATACATGTAACAATTTCGAACTTTTTTTTCCTAAGAAACAAGTAGACAAATGATAGTCCTAATTCAACAAGGTAATGAGGGATCTGGACAATCTATGAATCATGAGTGTTGGCTAAGAAGATGCCTCTCAGAATTTAAGCCAATGTTCAGTTACATCATGTCCTCTCTTTTTCTCACTTTCCTTGACCAAAGTACTCCTTCTTATGTGGCAGGTGCATCAGAAGAGCTAGGGAGGCTTCACAGGTACCAGCAACTGGTGAGTGCCACTCACAAGTGGAGTGCAGTACAGCTCCATGTAGCTCTGCCATCTCCCACAGCAGATGAGTTAGGCCAGTTCTAACATCTCCAGAATGCCATTTAACCCAACACTCTATGGGAATAAAGTTGGATTATAGCTCTCTCTACACATCTGCATCAAATAATGGAGGCATCTGAGGCAGAGTCTCTTCCAGTATTACATCCCTTCTCTAGTTCTTCTGCTTCCCAGAGTAAGATATCAGGCCCTCTTATTAGATAAAATTCTGCTCATTACACTGACTGAATCAGAAATACAAAGAGCAGGTGCTTCGTAGTGACAGCCAAGAGCAATGGCTCTGAATCTTCTATGTGCCATTTTCATACAAGGTCAATTGCACCTATAATTAATTTATACAAGCTGAACCCTCAGCTGCTACCTTACACAAATGCCTTGCAAATGCACAGACTGCACAAAACTGTATTGGTAATTAATTTGTCAAGCAAATGCTAGGGAAGAACAACACTGGTAATTTATACCATAGATATTCAAATGAAACATCTCGCCTGAGTAATTTAATGTCAGAAAGTAGGAGAACCACAAAGCAGAACGAAGAATTGGAGTCTTCCACCAGCTATTTCTTGAAGGGACATTACTGTAATGTGTTAAGAGCCAATTTCAGACACAGTATAAACACATGCTTCTTCACTGAACTATTCTGGACAGGTTTTGGCATTAAAAATGGTTGTGGAATTACAGATGCACATCTTATGAACAGTGACTAAGATGACAGAGGATGATAGAACTCAACCAGAAAAGACCTGTATGGAAGACACTCTGTGTTATCCTGAGAAAGTGTGGGTTAGTTGTTGAAAATTTATTTTGCATTCTAGTTCTTAGCAAAAAAAAAAAACCAAACCAAAAGTGCAGGACTGATCCCACAGCCTTTCTTCTTATTCTACCACTCTTAGTATATTGTCATACGTATTGGGATCCTCATCATTTATTACCAACAGTCCTCTCCAATGATAACACTAGTGATTGTAGTTGTTGTAGTGTGACTTTTTGTATGAAATAGAATTTCACTTTAAAAAAAATGTTAGGGTGATACTGCAGTGCTTTGCCAGGATATCCTGGATTCAGTGGACTTCAGGAAAACCAAAAGTGGGATTCCCTGGTGTCATAGTTTTGATTTGCCAATTTAAATATACTTATTTTCTGTTGTGAGACAGAACCAGGAGCAAAAGAGCAAGGCAGGCCTAAAACTTAAAAGGGTATAGAAACTTTATTAACTACACAGTGAAAGAAAAAAAAAACAAATTCAGAATAAGATCTTCAGACCATTCTCTCCTCCCCTCTCCCAACTTTCATAGCAACAAGACAAACATGCAAAGGCTACTTCAGTCAATTTCTAATTTAAACAGTCTTTTTCAGTTCACTTTGGAGAGAGAAGTTTCTTCTTGTCAGGCTATAGGGACTTCTCCACAAGTGAGGGGGGCAAAAACAACCCAGTCCTCTCGTGGCTTCACTTTCACGATTTGCATCCGCCCGGGAAAAAACTTGCAAAGTCGTGAAGCTCCTCCCATCCTCACAGCTCTCCCAAAGCTGTGCTCATGGGCCATGTTAAACTCATGGGGTATTACTTTTAAGAATGAACTGTTCCAAAGCAAATGTTCTCTTCATCTCTTTTTCTCTGTTCATGCTTCCTCCTCAGAAAACTCAAATCCCCTTCCTTCCTCGGGGCAAAGATTCTCAACACAGGTACTTCAGGCAAATAATCTATCACATGGAACACTTCAACCCCCCATGTCTTTTTCTTCACAGTTTATAGGAATTTTTCAGTGCGATATCAGTTCATCCCTACGATCTTACAAAAAGATTTTCAGCCATCTTCACAGCATCTCCTCATTCTCCTTCCATCTAAAGAAAACTTAGCTCTTTCATTTTTCCTTCTCACTCAAGGGAGGATTGAAAACTCTGCAAGTCTTATCTGAGCATGGAAAGAGTTAAGATTTCACAGAAGAAAAACAAAAGCAAGGTTGCAATGCTGGAGCTGTGCCAAGATTTCACAAACTCGGCCGTGCTGGAAAAGGAGGGGGGAGTAGCTAGGATTTTAATCAGCCACCCTGGATCTCTCTGGCCACTGTGCATGGCCACCCCTCCTCCTCCCTGCCGGGCCATGCCAGCTCCCCGGACAGGGGCCCGGCCCGGGCCTGCCCCCACCCCCAGGCCCGCAGGCCTGCAGTGGAGCCAGGCCGGGCCGGAGTTACCTGCACTGCTGCCGGAAAAGAAAGAGAGCTCTTTTCCGGCTTACCTCCTTCAAAATGTGTGTTCACGGAGCAAACTAACTTTCTCCAATTAGTTCTTCAGGCTGTCAATAACTAAACCAGCCTCCAATTGGTCTCACCAGCTCCCAGAGGGAGTTCTCACAGAGAGAACTTTTCCCCGAGTTTTTTTTTTTTTTTTTCTCTCCAGGTGAAACCATGACACCTGGTTTTGTGACTATGCATTGGACTTCACTGTAAGATAGAATGACCTAGTATTGGAAATGCTTGTAGTGCTAGAGGATTTGTCTGAAACACCCAGAAGCTTCAATTTCAACTTGGTCAGCACTTCATCCCTGCTTCAGCAACTTTGGGAGCCTTGGTGAGAATTGTAGAATTTCTGGTCTCAAATAAAAACCTATCTCAAATCCTGGTGTTCCAGAGTTCCATCCTGCTAAATTACTTCCTCAAATCTTCTACCAGTACCATTTAGAGCTGCTGACTTAAAGAAACTAAAATGTCTCAGTCCAGAATCCAACACAATGTCTCTTGGTTTCTATTGCCTGGAAAGCTCCCACCTCAGCAGTCAAGAAGAAGGGGAGAAGAAGGAATTCTTCCTGGTGGCAGAAGTTAGGTAAAGTATTTCAAACCTTGTTGACAATAGAATGTTTTATAACTTAAACTGCAAGAAACATATTTTTAGATGTATTCACAATAGATGACGGGCAAAACTACACTTTTGTGTAAAAATAATTAATATGCAGTACAAAAGAGCCCCTTCATTTTCTGGGAGTATTGCCAGTCAGGATATTGCAGCTGTCTGAAACAGGCCTCCTTAGCACCAAGATGATCCATTTTCCCAACTTGTGTGTCTTAAGATGATTTAGTAGGATAAACAAGGGAATTTCTGAAGGAGCAATGGTAGAGCAAGCAAAACTACACCATAAAAAATCCCCATAGCTGTCCATCTGGTTATGAAACTGTGAAGAGAAGTAGGTCTTTTGGGGAAAATATGAAAGCAAAGAAGGATAATTTGGAAATCGCCTGACCACTGTTAAAGCCTCTTTCTCCAAGCAAAATTTGTTCCTAGTCTTGAAATAAGTTGTGTTAATATAGGTCTCATTGTGGGATTTGTCCCTTGACTTTTTACACATGCATTTGACAATAAGGCATATCACTACTAGATTTTAATCCAGCTGTACTTAAGTCTCAGCAATATTTCTGAAATATATCCTGCTGAACAGAACATGATAAAACAAATGAAAGATGGGATGTAGAAGCAAGAAGAATATTTTAAAAGAGGCAGGTAGGAAATATAATTCATATAGAGCTGAAAAGTCTTTGAAAAAAGTGAGAGGAGATGAAGGGAGCTCTGCATACTTCTGCAAAAGCACAATTAGTGGATCTCCTATGTGATAAAAATACCACTGTTCACAGGCACTCTAGGTGTACTTCAGCCATACAAAGAGAACAAAAGAGTTGTATGAACAGTGTAGAGATATTTATGTAAAAGTCAAAAACAACAAATAGAAACCCCACAAGATCAGCTGGAAACAGTCTGAGGAACTGCTCAGGGGGATGAAACTGTCATTGTTTAAAGGGTACAAATTAATTCAGTCACCCAGTTTGACAGTCAAAGTAACCAAGCTAAAAAATGTAGGATGGATGAGATGTAATCATGAGTAACTCATCCAGAGTATTATACAATAACTATAAAGCAGTGGACATATCTCATTATTGAAATATCACTCAACTTTTTGGCCTCCCTCTGGTGTCATTAAAGTACTGAAAACAAGTCATGTTCCCAGCAAGTGAAAATATGGGTAGCTTTAAAAGGGAAAAACGTGGTACAAAGAATATAGCAGCTTCCACAACACAGGCTTTAGAATGGGAGAGAGAGCCGAGAGCCAACATACCTGGCTTTGAAATCCTATCTTTTTCATTCATCTCCTGGGAATCCATGAATAAATCACTTCTTCTCTTGCCTTCATTTTCTTGTAAAAAAACTGGAACTGATTCAACAAATTCCATGTGTGATGAGAATTTGACAATCCTGATGTGATCATCACTTGAAAGGATTTTTAAAATGTAATATGAGAATGTTGGAGAAGTGTTTTATCCCAGGTTTCTATTCACAGCTGTATGGGGGGAGTATCAACCCGAATTTTTTAAATTAAAATTGTATTTGCTTAGCACCTGGATTAATTATTTCTGCTCTCAAGTGAGAAAGTTTGAGTTAGTAGCTGTTAGGAAGCTTGAAAATTATATCAGTGGCCATAAAACCCAGCTCCATGTCCATTACACTATAGTCTGATGAGAAATGCAGTGTAGGACTCCAATTTACCAGCTGACTAATGCTTCACACCCAAGGACAAATTGTGTATTACAATTCACCAGGAAAGGAGACCATTTCTATAGCACAGTAATCTCCACACAGTAATTGTTTGATGATTTTCAGCTGGAAAAAAATATGCTAATAGGATCAATAAACAAAGAGAAAAAAGCTTTGAAACAATGATGAATACAGATAAAAAAGCTCAGTGAAACAGAGATATTTCCAGATGGCAGCCAAGCATGAGCTGAAAGTGTTGCAGTCTCTTTTCTGAAGGCAAAGAAAGAAGAAAATGCTCAGAAATAAACCCTAAAGTTGTACTTCGACAGGGAGAAAAACTCAGTATTAGTTAGGGGTAAGGATTGTGAGGTTGAAGTAGACAAATCTGTGGCATCTCAGCTCACTTATGGTCATTAAATATATATATATTTTTGACACTTTGGCCAAAAGTGTTGATTATCTTGCTTTAAGAAAGGACTATGGTCTGTCATGGAGGTCACCTTTTCTGCGTACTGTACTTCATTATTTGTCTGGATACCTTTATTTCACACCTTTTGCTAAGACTTAAAAAAAAAATCTTCAGGAACTGTCATTATTCTGGCTGAGTTTCCCTGAGTAATTCTGTTCCCACTTAGAGATTAACAATAAAAATTCCCTCAGCTCTTTCTGGGTTCTCATCAAATGTTGCCTGAAAATACCACAGTGCTATCCATCCATTCTTTCTGCCCTCAAGTTATCAACCAATATTTCTGACCAGAAATAGGCCCCCAGATGGCATGATATGAGAATATATATTCCAACCCTGAGAAAGAGCAATGGCACAGTGTCTGTTGTGGTTCAGTGCAGTGGTTGAATAGTTAGCTTCATTTCATGTGAAAACCTTACCTGTTGAGTGCATCAGCTGTGAAACTGAAGGCATGAACCAGAAGTGTCATTGCATTAGATTGTAAAACACAGAGCATGCCAAGAGTCATAAAACAGAGGAGAGGACCTGCTCCTTAATTTATTTTTTTTTCAGCAGAAAACCAGAGGCTGGCCAGGTAATGCCGTTGACTTGTACAAAGTAACCTCCTGATTCAATCAGACCACTCTGGCTTGCAGAGTTGCTGTACAGGCATTTCCATCTTTCAGAGTATGTAATGGGAAGTTGGCAATGCAAAAGTTTCAAAAGTCGCAGAAGTTGCAAAAGTGGGTCATTTTGTATTCAATGGATTTGAAAAGAAGGATGGTTTGAGGAACAACAGCTTGGATGCTTTTCCTAATATTGTGTAACTTTTGTTATACAAACACAAGTACTGCTTTCATTCACAATTCAGAGCTGATGTGAAAAGTGCATAGGTCTTGGTGTGGATAAAAGGCCCATGTAAGTGTCCAGCAGATAACCAGATGTTACTTTGTTTACCTTCTGGAAACTGCACATTTCACTCTGATATAATGTTTGTCTGAAAAGCAACCACAGGTTGAGCTGGTGTTTTGAGATGTGCATTGTACTAACACAGAACAGGCTTCCAAAAGCTGAAAATTACTACAGGAGTACTGTGAGCAAAATGAGATTTTTGGGTCCCAAAATGGGTCCCATTTGACACAGGGAAAAGTGGTCATATACAGCATGAAATCACAAAGGTTACAATTACAAGGACTTCAGAAAGATTTGTACTTTCTCATTCTTGCTAGTTTTTTTGTTTGATGGGGTTATTTTGTGAAAAGAAGGAGGGTTGAGTAGTTTGCCATATGGAAGGCTGCTCTTACAGCCTACAACAACAATTTATTTAGTGCTAGGACCTGTCAGATACTCAGCCCTAGTCAGGAAGGACACTATCCTTGAAAAGAAAAGAAAAATAACTTAGAAAAGAAACACTAGTTCAATTATAGGACCAATACAAAGCAGATTTCAAAATATTATTGACATGTGGACTTTTCAAACTGGCATGCAGTAGGAGCTCAAAAAAAAGTCATCCTAGTAGTAGGCTTCCATCCAAATACTGCACTACCAGAGGATGTGGTTCTTCACTGTCTCCTCCCTCACAGTTTGTCTCATACCAGTCATTTCCATTTCCTTCACTGTAACGCAGTTGTTATGCTGCAGCTCCATGTAAGAAATTAAAAACATTCAATCAAATAATCACTCTTGCATATTATACTACAAGTACATACTTCTGCTGTCCTCTTCAAGTTTACCCTAGACATACTGCTATTTTATGCTGGCAAATTCAAAGGAAGATTTTCTCCCAGGGTAACCCTCATCATTTATACGCAGCACATATTGTGGACAAAACTTTAATCCTAATATTTTCCTCTAAAAGTCATGAAAAGAAGAAGACTGTTTGGATCAAATAGTAGCACACAATATAATTTATCCAAATTACTTTAATCACTGAAGTTCACATATAATCTTTTATAAATTAGTACAGAATATTTCATGTAATTTAAACACTGACAGGAAATGTATGCTTGCTTGCTCTTCTTTTCATTATTTGAATGTTAATCCTGGAAAATAATTCTAAAAACATGAACAGTTTGTTGACTTTGCAGTATTTCTTTTTAATACTGCAAAGAGGAGACAACTACATGTAATTTAATGATGTAGAGCATAAAAGACCAAAAGGGTAAAATCAGATGAACCAG
Organism: Buphagus erythrorhynchus; assembly: GCA_013400855.1. Taxonomy (NCBI): domain Eukaryota; kingdom Metazoa; phylum Chordata; class Aves; order Passeriformes; family Sturnidae; genus Buphagus; species Buphagus erythrorhynchus. The sequence goes on from VZTT01055204.1 coordinate 33,297, forward strand.
ACTAGATCTTTTTGTTAATGGGTTATATTTGTTTGCTCCTTAGGGCAGGAAATACACCTGCTTTCATAACTGTATGTCTTCAGTGAAGATATTCTAGGCCTAAATATACCTTGAAGGCAGTACAGCAGAATATGCATGTTTTTCAGAACTTGAAAATTAAATCACTGTATTATGCATTGTCTAATTAATTTGTGATTCTTAAAAAAGACATTAGAATAGAATAGAAAATTTTGTATTGCACATGGTAATCATCAAAAAGAGAGAAGATTTATGTTTGATATTGCACAGTCCCATTTTCACTGAAATTCAAGAACAACACAAATCTGACCTGTCTTGTTTACCCAGAAAGAGAACATTATAGGCAGTCTGATTTTTCCTGAGTAGAAACCCAGCAGAAAGAAACATGTTTTACAGATCAGAGATGTCATGATCTGAAGCAAGATCAGGTGTTTCTATACAACACAGCAAAACTATTTACCATTTCTTGCAAGGCAGGTCACTGAAACTTTTGGAGACCAATAGTGTGGATTTATGTGTGTATGTGTGTGTGGGCATGCACAGGACATGTATATAGACATTGCAGCTGGTTCACACATGGGATTAGAAATATCCACTGAGAAAGAGACACAGTATAACAAATGCACTGTTTGCTGCAACAAATATTTTTCTTGCTCAATTCCATGCTGTATTAGTTATCCGAAGAAGGTCCTTGGTTCTTCTAGGAAAGATTGCTGTCACAAACAGCAAAGTAGCCAAAAAAAGTGCTTTTTTGGTTCAGTTTAATTTTACTACCAACTGTAAATAGAAACACTTTTAGGCTAGTTTTGTCAGATGCATCTAACTTTACTTTAAAATTAGTGAAAGGATTAGTAACAGAGATCAGACAAACTGCAAGACGGAACAGTTGATTTATGAGCTACCCTCTCATCTAGCTTTTGTTAACAACTCCTTGACTAATATAAAGAGGAAGATCTCAAGCACTGCACAAACTCCCTGTATGCAGCAATTTTATAGCACACAAATCTCACCTGCTCTATCTCAGTATCCAACCCAAGTTTATAGCTGTCTTCACAGATAAATTGATACTTTATAGAAATTTATACTTCAAGGGCTCTGATTTTTTTGTCATTTAGCTGGAGTTTTTCCTATGAAAACAGAGTTACGGGAACTCAGTATTTTGTTAAACAGCTCTTATCATTTCCATTTAATTGAGCCAGTCTAACCAAAATACACTCTTAGCCATTCATCTGACCAGAATCTCATGAAGACCAAGTGACCTTAAAATGACTTTTCCTTTTCTTAAGTCCTTGGCTATTATAATAGCCATTTATTTAACAATCTTTCTCTTCTGAGTAGATGGTACAGTTTTCCCCACAGCTTCACAGTTGGAGATGTCACAGTTTCCAATGTACTTTCATGCTGTTGATGTGACTGACATTTCTTCATGCAGCAGGACTATGTTCACATGGAGGAAATGTTTTGGTCCTCAGAAATCAATATATTTATTAGCAAAAAGACATCCCAGGTCAAAACTTCATCTTTAATCAATAGCAATGAACATAAAGGGTGCGAGTTTGTCCAAATATTTGACTATGTGAAGAAAAAAACTCAAAACTTCTGGCACAAAGAGTGCTGAGAAACAGCTGTGTATTTGTTCTACTTTGTCCCCCAGCAAAGTGTGTGATCCTAAAAATGAAGCTATTGTCCCTTCCCTCTGAAATATTCTCAGACCTCTCAGGTCTCTGAGATACGCATCTTCTGGCTGTTTGCCACAGGAAAATCTCAGTCTGTGGCTCACAGGGACTGGGAGTTTGGCCATCTCTTCTCTTACCTTACCTTTTGGAAGGCAGCAACAATCTCTGCCCACAGCTGACCAAAGAGGAAGGGGAAGTTCAGTTATCCAATGCACAAAACAGCCAAGTCAAAATGCTTTGAAAGAATATTGTGGTACTTGCATCATACTTCTGCAATCTTCCACTGATTCCATAGTAGCATAATTTACTTGACAGAATACATCTGGAGCCATTATAGAACACAGGTATACCCCAGAACACTGTGATTGTCTCATGGGTTTAGAGATGGGTGGTAACTCAATTAGAAATGCATAATGATCTCTGACGATGGTATCTTTCCTTTTCCCATTTTTTTAAAGGGAAATAATAAATATAATTTCCCAAACTGCATTTACTTGCAGTTTACTCAAAATGTCTAAGATTGCCTTTGTTATTATCAAAATCTGATGAGTGTGATACAGTGACTTCAATAAAATACAGATTTTCTTGAACGGTTTAGAGATAAATCAAAGCCATACCAAGACTTCCAATACGACTTCCAAAATGTTGTTTCCAGGAAAGTAAAATTTAAACAGCAGGAGGGAGATTTAGATATTTGTAGCTTCACAAGGTGATAATAAAGGGGGAAAAGTAAACATCTTGGAAGCAATTTTCTTAAAGAATTATTGACAGGAGGTGGTGAAAGTGCTATGAAATCTGCCAGAAACCACAAACCTACCAATCAACAAATGTTAGTTGTTCAAAAAAGAGTAAGTAAGGATCAGACCTACGTATCAAAACATAAAGACAAGAAAATAGAATATAGTAGTGTATGAGAAAAAAAATTCATTTGCAGCCATGATTTTTCAACAACAAAATTTAACCTGAAACCAAAGCAGCTCCTTAAAATGGTTCAGTCAAAACAGCAAGCACAAGAGAGGCTGCTAACTTGACTTGAACAATTCTGTCCAAGTGCAAGCACAAAACTATGCCTGCTATAGAGTTAACAACACTTCTTCATTCCTCATTCTCAGGATGAAAAGAACTCAGCTTTATTAGCAGTCCAATAGTTAATGTATACATATATAATAAGGAAAAGAATAAAACACCATATTTAGTTTTACCTTTCCAAGGTGAGCATATAATGAAATGTACAATAAACTTCTCCCTTTTCCTTTTCTTTGCCTACCTGACAACTTTTGGCAAATGGTTCCATGCAAATACATTAGTCTGAATGGTTGAAAACTGTTTCCTCCCATCAGATGAAAAAAAATTTCTTAACAGGGAAGGCAGTTGCTGGATATAGTGGAGCTTTCTTTATGTTTCTAAATGTAAATGCCTTTTTTAAAAAACATCATACAAATAGGAAATTACAGCTTCAATCCCTGAAGTACAGCAAAGTTTTATACAACTATAAAGCAGGATGTCATAGAGGTAAGAGTTCTTTTTAAAATTAAGTGTTTCCAGCCAGCTGATAAAGTTCTAATCTTCAGCTCACTATCTGAAAGTTGTTGCTATGAAACAAATGAGTTCAAATTAAAAATAAAACATGGAAAGAGAGATGTGAAAGCTATGTCATCTTTGAATATCACGAATAATAAAACATACAAAATTTCTCTCTTTCACATTAAGTAAAACCAAGAACTGAGGGGCACAGAGGAGAAAAAAAATCTGACAAACTATGTGAAAAGAGGAAGAGAAGAAACTACATTACCCCAGCTTGATCCTTGTGACCACTCAAATTCTCTCATTTTGCAAAATTAATCCAA
>VZTT01055206.1:27990-59364 GCA_013400855.1 Buphagus erythrorhynchus
ACCAGCTATCCTTTTGCAGCTTGGGAGGAAAAGAAGACACCAGTGCATGCTCATGTAGTTAGAGCAGCATATGAGATACCCTGTCATTGGACAAAATCATGAAAAAGTCATTAACATAGGTACAAGGTGTCAGTCCCTAGTCTCTGTTTATCATTTTATATCATGTTTTCCTATGACTGCTTTGATAAGGTAGGTTACACCTGCATTTTACAAGCAGAAATAGCTTGTGTGCTCTATCTGCACCCTGGCATACAGGCTCTGAGGTCAACCTGGGTAGTGACCACTCTCCCACCCTGCCTTCACAGTCAGCCACAGGCTACAGTGTGTTTGAAAATCCAAACCCTATTTGTAAGCTACATGTTGAACACTGAACTCTATTTTTCAAATTAATTCAGCCTGTTTGAAACTGAAACTTAAATTGTTTTAGCTGCTTAACTACAACATTGTAAAGAGGAAGACGATGCTGCTTGGCTTGCTGAAGTGGGCAAGGACACAGCCTCAACATGGGCAGAACTGGTGGAGGATGGCCAGCTGAGACAACAGGTATCAGCAGCACCTTCCATATGTGAGTTTTACAGAGTGCTGAAATTGCTGGCAGGGAGCCCTGTCTTCCCTGAACTGTAGTCATCAGAGCAGGTGCTTTCTCCTTCTTTCCTACAGCTGCACCAGCTGTCACTCGTCTCTAGAGTCAAAATATTTCCATGCCTATCAACAGCTAGTAATTGATGTAAAATCAGTGAATCTCCTTGCAAAGTTCATGCTACATGTGCCAGAGCCAGGGATCCAGCACAGACTCAAGTTCAAGTCTAATGAGAAGCCCTCAGCTACAGAATCTTTTCCTTTAGCAATGGATGAGCATGCATGACTATCCTTGGTTTCCTAATTATTGTAATTTACTCAATCTCTCCTATTAACAAGCATTTTTCTGCCTGGGGACTTTCTAATCATGGAATTAATTGTCACTTTTACCATTATAAAATACTGCTCCCATGACATTGTTCAGATTTACAGCCCTGACTGTGAAAAGAAGACAGGAGATAAAGAGAAAGTTAAAATATTATTCTTGTCTCTTGTGATTTTTTAAGAGCATTTTAGGAGTCTAACATGGAGAGGAAAAAAAAAGGAATAAAAAATAATTTTCACCCTTGAAATCCTAGGTAGGAAGTATTACCTTAGCAATTATAAGCAGCATGTTAAAAGAGACCCTCATTAATTAAGAGTAGCACTATGGGTCATCTCTTTATTAGGGCTGGGAACCTGCTGTAATTCCACTGATTCCACTAGGATTGTGTCAGAGCACTACCAATTTCACAGATACAAAAATTGCTTCTGAATATATCCCCTTTTACCTCATGTGTTGTCAAATGATATAGATGCCTGTATCTTTCCAGCTGAAATTGATCTCTGTGGTGCTGAGCTCTAGAAGGAATGGCAGGGTACTCCTAGTCAGACTTTTTTAATGACTTGAGCTTGTACAACATACCAAAAAAGTAAAGAGACATGTGGCATTCAGAACGAAATTAAGCAGCAGCAACAGGCATAGAAATCTGAAGGAAATATGAACTTCTCTAATCTTTTTCCTACATTCACATATTGCTAGGGTGATGTTTAGTTTTGGAGATGACTGAATATACTTCCTATTCAATTCAATAGCATTCACTACTGAATGACTCATCTGATGCATTCTTAACAGCAGATTTCAAGAGACACTGCAACCCCTGTTCAACTTAGCAACAAACAAATAAACAAATTAGAACCTGTCCCTCATGACTAAAAAACCCCCAAACAACAAAAAACCCCTCTCAGTTGTATATGATGTTTGTTACAGCTGGAAAATTGAAAAGAAATCCCTTATGTCAAGATGATGCCTCTAAGAAATTACATTAAAAATTGTGTTAAAAATAATACAAGCTTTTGACTAAAGATGTATGTGTAACTACAATACCTCTACAGAAAACCAGTACTGTCCTCTCTTGGAAGGGGCTAGAGTTAGCTAAGACATGTCAATCTGAAGTCAAATTTTTACAAGTATTTTGCTTTTCAGTAAATGCCTCACACATCTGTCAGCTGTCTTTGTAGGGGAAAAAACCCACCAATATATGGGAAAAAATAATCTTAGTTGCCTCCCCACATATGTGCTGAAAATGCTCCAAACCTGCAAGCATTTGAGAAAAGTAAAGCACGCCTTAAAGTAATACCTTAAAGGAGTAGTAAAAGGATCCCAACTCCTCTTCTGCCACCGCTTCTGTGAAAGTCATCGTTTCAGTGAAGGCGACAGGGGTAAGATCCAGACAGCCGGTGCCTCCCTGGGAGCTGCTGCTGGCTTCTGTGGAGTTGACCTCCATCACTGGATTTCTGGATTTTGTTTAAGTTGTCTAGGTGCTTGTTTTAGTAAGAGTTAAAGCAGACAGGCTTCTCCTGTAAAAGCGCAGCACAAGACCAGCTTCTCACTGGCTACCAGAGGTGTCGGGCTTCAGTGCAGCTGAGTGATAGAAAAAAAAAAAAAAAAAAAACAAAAGAAGCCAAGCTGGCATTCCTTTGAGCTTTCTTTTGGTACAACTCTGACAACAGCCGTCCACATGCTCTTTCCAACAGCAACAGCCAGTAACAAAGTCAGCACACACGGACCCAGCCATGTGCTTTGTCAGCTCTGGATTACCTTGCACCCCAAGCTGTTAGCTCTGGAGTTAGGCACACCTGTAAAAGCATGGAGCTCCTTCCTGCTCTAAGCCCAGGAGCCTGGGTATTCCACTCAGCAGCATCACTTACTTACCTTAGCTGAGCTCACTATGATTTTAATTACCTTTAGTCTTATAGTATATCCATAAAGCACCAACACATTCTCCCATATTAGCAAAACCCTATTAAGTTTGTAGGCTTAAGGTACCACAATTTCCCTGTCAATATCTACCTGACTTCATTAATAGACCTCTCCCTCACCTTTGCAAAGAGCTGGAGTGTGCTGCACACCCAGGAAGGCAGTGCTTTCTTCACTGTATGGAAAATCTGTCTGGAAAGGCACAGCTCCTAGATAATTAGAGGCTCAAGACTCTTCAGAACAAGGTAATCAATTATCTCTCTATTTACAGATTTTTTTGGGCACCGATCCCACTTACCCTCTGTTTATTCAGATTCTTTTACCCAGTGGCATCACCCTGGCTTTACACCGAGGTGACAGATGAGAGTGCACTTATCTTCCCTGACCAGAGCTCAAAGTCACTTGTAAATACAGCACTTGTTCAGCTTTGCGAAGATGCTCTGCCTAAATAACAGTACAATCCTAAGCAGAACTTGATGCATTTCACAGTCACACCCCACTAATTCAATCTCTCCTTACCTGCTCATGGCAAAACCCAGTCCTGCATTTATGTAGGCACAGATGGCCATGGGTGAGCTCAGGAGTCTTTAAACTCTTCTCTCTTGCTAGCACAGCACACTTTCTCTGCAGGTACTGGAGCAGGGGTCTCCACAACATGCCTGTGTGCCTGATCTTCTTGGGTCTGTGCCCATCCTTGCCCACATGAACAGCAAGAGAAGGGTAACTAAAGGGCCCTCCAGCTCTAAGGGCCTGTATCAGCAGGGGAAGTTGAGGGAAATTCAGGTCCAAATTTTGAGTCTGAACTCTCCCAAGTTAGGACATGCCTGGATCTTGGGCTTTGGACCAGGCTGTTCTAGAGACTGCAGAAACCTCTAAATGTCTGAGTAATATTCAGACTCTCCAGAAGATGCTGCAGTCATCAGAGTCATTCAACAGAGTCATTTAGAGGAGGGAATCAGTCTAGACCAATACAGATAATCAGTACCAGTCACAAAGCAATCAACTCTGACTAATATACACCAGTGATCAATATTTAACAATGACAAATGATTCATGGGTTGGGACATGAAATAGATAAACAAGAAATATTATAAAGAAAAAAGATAATAAGAAATATTATAGAACCACAATATTTTGCTGGGGAAATGCTCATATATATATTATATAAAAGAGAGGGGTAATACTTTTGCATTTTTTTTCTGACTGATTGTACAGATTGACTTTGAAACTCTGCTAAGAAGTATTTAGGTAGCATCCAAGCTTCTTGAAAATATTTTACCAAATTTTCCCCTCTTCTTCTTATCTTCCTTATATTTACAGAATTCTCCTAGCTAGACTTAAAATTTATTACACTGAACTTTTGGGTTTGGTGGGTTTTTTGCACTTTCATTCCTACTGAGCTCTTAAGCTCAAACATATTACAGGCACTAAGAGGCTTTTCAGTATCTACACCACACACCAGATCACGTGCAGCTCTCAGGGCTAACCTAGAGTGACTTGTCTTGTGGCTTTCCCAGCTACTTTCTCTAATACTGCTTTTGGTGCAGCAAAAGGTTATACCATGCCCTGCTCCAGCACTCTCCAGAGTACACAGGGATAATTCGGGTTTTCCATCACTATTAGCTTTTCTGCCGGTGAGTATTTCTCAGTTACTGTCACTGCCATGTTTTGTTGAGGGCTGGTTTTGTCAAAATGCTGTTTAGCCACAGAATTTGAAGCCGTGGGCTGTCTGTGCTACCACGTCTAGAATTAGGCTAATTTTCTAGAATAAAATAATTTGTTTTTAAACCACTATAAGTCATTACAGCTCTTTGAAATTTGGTGTTCAGAATTTTTCCCCACCCCACTCTCCATGGTGAGATTATGCAAATTCTAAAATGAATGACTAGATAAAATACTTTTATGATTGAATCTCAAAAGCTTAAAAAAGGCAAGATCAAATCCTAGAAACTCCTCTGTGCTGAAAGAATAACTGATTGATTCCAGTAACTCACTGTTTTTTTCCTCAGTTGGGACCTTGGAAAGTCTCTGAAAACTTTCAATGTTTTAAGAGGTTGAGACAGTTTTACAGGGAGAGAAATTCAGCGTTCTCTCTGCTTTAATATAAAATGCTGTCCAATTATTATTGTAAGACAGTTTTTTATCTAATGTATAATAAAATATGCTTCTTCCTTCTTAACCTTTAGAGAGCCTTTTTTTTTAGTCACTGTATTGTAGTACTGCACTACAGCATGCTTCATAAATTGGAAAGATACTGAAAAATCTATAAGCAATAAGAATGGATTATTTGAAAGAAGAATAGAGAGAACTTGCTTTAGAGGCCTCTTCATTTGCCATTGCCTTTATCTCAGCCTCGGAAGCTACACACATTTAGTTTTCATAAATAAAATCTTGGTCCAAAGGACCAGAAGACCTAAGAGCATAAATGGCTCCACTGAAAGGTGAAGAGAGTATTCTGTGGTAGCTGTGTGCAACAAAACTGATATCCTTCATGTGGAGATACATGAGGACAGATGTGTAATGCCTATCTTTTATCTCCCCATGGTGGCATGGCACTCCTGACTGGAAAGAAGAGAAAACCTTGTGCAACTGCAGAAAGTGAAACCAAGAGATTGATGTGATGTGATGTGATGTGGTAGATGTAGGTAGGTAACTCTGTAAAGAAAAGGTAAAAAAAAAAAAAAAAGGAAAAACAAGAAGCAATGAATGAAAGTTTTTAAAGAAGATCAGGTGCAAATTTTGATTATTTAATTTTGATTATTTAAGCCTGAAATTCCTTGTGCAAAAACTCTGGTCTTTCCTGCACAAGAGCTGTGAAATGCAATAGGTGGAGATGGGTTGTTTTGTACACCACACTGTGGATGCACCATGGCAGGCAGAGGTGCCATCACAGGGGATGTTACATTCCAAAACTCAGCAGCAGTAGGAGGAATATCTGGTTCCTCCTATGCTATCCATTTCTGTATCTTGACTTCCCTGGCAGAAACTGTTGTGTGGCAGTATTTTCATGCATGATGTTGACAACCTGCCAAAAGTCAGCCAGTGTAAATATTCTAATGTGTCTAATTATTAAACAGATTAGGCACATCTGAAATGGGCAGAAAAAAGGTCTGCACAAGTGTATATTATTTTTTACTGAGACTTTATGGTAGATTTCTTTTTGTTGAATTTAGGCAATATTTAGAGTAAAATTGAGAAAATATTTGGTTTTTTGCTCTTTGGAGCTTTGGTATCCTGGAATAGTTGGGCATAATTATATTAAATGCAAAGAACAAATAATGGCATCCGGCTGTAGCAAGAAAGAGAATGAGATATTTCTTAGTTCTAAAAGAACAGCAAGTTAATTTCTTTTCTGAAAAAAAAAAAAACAAACAAACATGCTTACCCAAATCTTCATATGCCAGTTTTGGAAGAGGAAGTTTAGCCTGCTCTTCCCAATGCACAGCTTTTCTCCTCAAAAACTGAACATCTGGAGCAATTCAGAGGGACTCAGCTGCTGGCTCTGGCAGCATAGCACCTCTTTACAGCTGTGTGCCCTTATCCCTGCTGCACAGGAGAGCAGAACGGACACATTAGTGACACAATTCCTGTTGTTTGTCAGAAATTCATTCTCCTTTGACTTAACAAGCTGCTTAGTGCACTCATTGGTTCCCTTTGGCGCCATGCTTCCAGAGGGATGCAGACCTAGGCATCACAGGTAGGCAATACCCAAACAGACCGGACTGATTCCCTCAAATCTGGAACCAAAAATGTCTTCAGGTAGTCATGGTGCCTAGGATGTGTCTGGGAAGGGCTGCCCATGTTTCTGGACTCTTGTAGGTCACTGCTGTGTGTGAAACAGAGGGCTTCATATATGCCTTATTTAGGATGCAGGTATTCTGCCACACATTTGCACTCACATTTATGCAATTTTTGAGCCCCTGCAGGTGGAGATTACATCAAATGTTTAAATCTTCAATACTTGAAATAGCAATGATCTTTTATAGGCTAAATACACAGTTACTGGATTTTCTTGACAGAAACCCCTAACATCCATTGTCCACCTTCCAGAATAAAGTGGCTGTAACTAGGATATTAAAATTTGGGAGTCAAAGTAAGACTTCAGAATCTGGTTTTAACCTCCTCCCAAGCATTTAATGTCAGGGTCTGCATCCCAAAACAGGACCTGGCAGCAGCATGTTGACACTGCCAAACTGAGCCATTCCCAGGATGCTCTTTGTGAGGTGTGAATTTCAGCTACACTCTGCAGAAATTCCAGGGTTGTGACTCTGTCCCATCTGCACCACATGGATCACCTTGGGTAACAGGGCCAACTAACAGCACACTGCATTCATTGCATCCCCAAAATTTTTGGTTCTGGAGTTAGAGGCTAGCAACTACAGCTGAAAAGCCCTTCTTTTTGATGGAAACATTTGAATTTGATTTTCATCCAGAATCTGAATAAGCTTAATTTTGAAATATTAAAAGCATCACAGAATGAGATAACTGTTCTCTGCTGGGCTCCAAGCTAATCTCTCACCTGTCAAGACTCTATCCAGCTTTGAATCAGAACCCCAAACTGACAGCAAGTTGAATTTTCCTCTTAATGTCAGTTTTGAATCAGATCTTTTGCAAACGCTTAGATTTTACCCATAGTAAAACACTAGAACTGTAGAAATCACAGAAAGTTTTTATAATAAATGATAAAATGCAAGTTAGTTGTTTCTCTTTCTTATATAATTTAAACAATTTTTTTAAAGAGGAGATTTTTCCTCATCTTTATTACTGTTTGTAGTCTTACTCCAGATTGGTTAATTTTGTAAAAGGGATACACAGTGTTTCTCATTTCTTGTTAAGAAAGTTTTGCAGAAGAATGAGGAATTCTTAAGGGATTATCTCTGAAAAGAAGCAACTAGATAAAGAAAACATGGAGAGGAATTCCATTAAATATGAATATTGTCTTAGTGGAACTGTCAGACACCCTGAGATTTCAAATCCCTTCACTCTGTTTCCCTCAATATTACCATCAAGGAAATAATATATTTTGCAAGGGCCTGATTCTCCATTCATTTAGCGTGTTGCAGAGCAGAATTTCTTCCTGTTCTGTGACTAGAATGGCAAGTAGCTTCCACAAAAAAGGAGCCAAGTCCCATGAACTGAAACAGATGCCTGATGAATGTGCATTCCTATAAAATATTGAGGCAGTCAGCATAGTCACTTGGAGTGTTCTAACTTTTAAGGAGCTGAGCAGGTGGCCAAAATGTATGGCATCCATCAGGTGCTGGCATGTAGCTATGTGTACAGATGCCAGTAAGTAGGTAGAATAAATTCACAGCTCACATCACCACCAGAAAGATTTTTCCTTCAAAATTTTCCACTTCCAATTGCCAAGGCACTGTCTGCCCTTCTCAAAGCACTGCAGCTGGAAAGGGAAAAGAGCACAGAAATAAAGCCAAGCTGCCGAAAGGGAAAGGTGGCTTCAGGTGATCCCTGGCCAGCTCCCAGCACAGCCGGCAGGAATGCAGCCAACCTGCCCGACTGCATTGCCCAGCACTCCGTATGCTCATTAACAAGGCAACTGCAGGGAACAAAACACCAGCCATATGCTTGTCCTGCCCCGCTTCGCCCTCTGCTTAATGTCCCATAGAACTACAATGAGCACCAATGTACCTTGAGAGGGGGGCCAAGAGGCTGTGCAGATGCAGGTACTAGATCCTATCCTGCCTACAGCTGACATCAGCAGCTTGTTGTAAAATCTCCTGAACCACAAGCCAGAGCCTCAGCAGTCCAGAGCTCTATTTCCAGCATACAGGAAGGGCACTGGAGGAAAATTTGGTTCAGGATTTCCACAAGCCAACTTCTTAGCCACCACTGACACATAATGCATTTAACATACATCAATAGGAATCCTTTTCAATTCTGTTTTCATATTGTTGCTTAGAAGCAATTTTCTTTCCTTTCCCCATGTTTAATTGAACCAAAGCAAATTTAACAGGGTGTTGGACAAGATGATCATTGTAGGTCCCTTCCAACTGAAAATAGTCTAGTCTAGTGTCATCTATACCAATTCTTAATTCATCTTAATCTGCAGAGTATGATAACCACATTGTGTCTGCTTTGGGAGAGAAATATTCCTCTCCTCCCACTCCTTACCTTTCTGTCTGCTGCCTCTGGTGAGTGCACACAAGAGGTCATTTCCATTATTCCCATTCAAGCCTGCATTGATACAGGAATTACTCCCCTATTAGATTTCAGAGGATGCCTGAATCTGATAAACCTCTCTCTTCTTCTGCAGGGGATGATCCAATGGCTAAGACTCAGGCTTGGAGTTCAGGGAAGATGGTAAGCACCTTGCTCTTTTGCACATTCCCATTCTGACCCTGACCAAGAGATCTCCCCTCCCTTAAGGAAGAGCTTTGGAAAATGAACATATGACAGCAGCCCTTCTGGATGTCATTCCCCACTCACCTGGATGCTCCTGCCTGCATAGTTGTCCGTAATTCTGGGCACACAGATCAGTTGCAGCATTCAGCTGGTGTTCAACTGTAATTTTTGACAGACCCTCTATATACAGGGACCTGATTCTGAGTTTAAAGAGACTACACCATTGGTCTTCAAGTGCCAAATCAGAGCCAGTGAAATCAGTAGTAGACTAAAACTGTGCCAAGCAGGAGCAAAAGGTTTTAAAAACTGGAAGTCAAGGTGAAGTTTAAAATTAAAATTACAAACATAGCAAAAAGATCATAATCAATACATAAGAACATGTTTTCAGACTACGCTGTCATCTTTAATCTCTGATCAAACAGTACTACAGATGCTACAGAGATAGAAGAGGGCAACAAAGGGAATTAGTCTAATCCATCAGTACTAAAAGCTTGGGGAAAAAACAGCACAAACCACAATGTAGATCAAAAAATGTGCCCATAGAGAGGTAGTGGGAAGAAAAGGAAGTGTGGGAAGAAAAAATTTTAAATGTGTGCATCCCTGCTCTCCTTTCTATGGAAGAAGTTGTACCTGAAGTAATGAAAACACTCTGTCTTGCGGCGATGAGCAGCAGAGTGGAATTACAGATTTACAACAGAGGTAGAAAGCCATTAGATGAATTGCAGGACCTTTTATTACCAATTAGAATTTCATGGCAGAGTTATTTTTTATTAAATATAGAAGCAGCCAGTTGAATTCTTACTGCTCTTTGGTTTAATTCCACTTGTAAAAAGGCTGAAGAAATTACACAGAGCAGACTAAAAGTGCTCTGCAGTAGCAGGCTTCTTTCTTACTGCCTTCACATGGATACACACACACACACACAGAAATAAAAAAAGTCATTGTATGGAAGGCAAACAAGTTACACCCAATTTCCCTTTGAAAAAGCCTAAGGTAGAGTAAAATAAATGTACTGTACTGCTATCATTACTGCACCTGAAGAGCAGTTTGGACAACGTGACACCCTAAAGTACTGAAGCTGAGATTTTTACCATCTCCAGAAAAAGATACACTTTACCTCCTTCTCTGTCATACAAAATCAGTGTGCAGACAGAAAATAAACCTGTGAAATGACATGACCCAGGTCAGAATTAGTATGTGGGCAGGGGGAAGAAGATAATATTGGCCATAATATATAATTGCATCCCCAGTCATCTCCCTGAAGAGGGATTACGTATATTTTCAGGCAGCAAAAGGGATAAGCTATTCAAATCTCAGCAGCTTAGTGCCAGTACTTACTTTGAAATCATGGAACTGCAGAGCAGTGGAAAGGAAGAGGTACCAGAGAGAAGTGAAGAAATACCCACTGAAGAAACTGTCTCAGCATGACTCAAATCTCTAAGGCTTTGTTCATGTTTATCTGTCACTGTATATTGACATGAGCAGGGTGTTTAATAACTTACATTGGCCAGAAGACAAAATGCCATAAAAAAAAATTCTTTTTTTTTAGATTTTTTTCTTTAGTGTTCAGCAAATAATAAAAAAAAGATTCAGCAGGAGCAAAAACAATATATAAAATTTCTATAAAATATATTTTGTATATCAAAAAGTAGTCTTCTGCAAACCAACTATTTTTAGACTATAATGTAGATGTAGATTAGTCTGGTGTGATACAAACCTTCATTTCCAAAATAACATAGTCTTTTGCTAATATATTTTTCAGGCATCTTCTTTGGATGTCACGTGCTATTCTTTAGCAGTACATTGATGTTCCTGATCACACTATGAAATATATTTTCATTAAAAATGTGGAAATGAACTGCTATCATTTCCATTTCTGCATAAATAAAACCATTTAGTTATGGTTCCAATCCAATGAAGAAGTGAAACAGGACTGTCTCACATGCTGACTTGAACGCAGAAAGCACAGTTCAAAGAAACAAGACTGTTTCAAGAACAAGACAAGAAAAATACAAAATTTAGCAACCAGTTTAAGGTTGTGGATACAGTTGATGTAAGTGTTCACATCCCCAGTGACCAAATAGGCAGCAAATTCTAACTAGGCAAATAAACTCAATCCAGTATTTTTATGTCTCCAGATTTTGAGATTGTTGTGTCTCTTAGATCATCCACATTTCAATAAGGTGGCAATGATGTGGATATCTCATGCTAATGATTCCTTGTTCACCATAGCGAATACGAGTATTAGGGTATTTGTATTATAATACAAATGCTCAGAGAAATGTGAAGTAGGATGTTGTTTTCAGAGTGGGTATGATTACTCTAACGATGGCATTGCACACAGGCAGCCCTCACGAGCTAGCTGAGGACAGCTGCTCTATGTGCAGTAAGTTGAGGACCAGCAGCATCAGATCTTCATGCAAATAAATGGACTCAGCCCTTTTCAGCTCACAGATTGTGCCCAAGCATGTGAGCAGCTTATCTGGCTTGCTACATTTGGGAGGTAAGCTGTGGATTCTGCTCACATTAGTAATGATATGTCTATATGTATAAGCAGAGATTTAATGTCTATACAGATAAAACAACATCTCCTTTAATTAGCTGAGAAATTTCCAGTGCTTGTCCAAATATGCCTCTGAAACAGGTAATATTGTTCTTGTAATAAAGCAATACAGGATAAAATAATAAGTATCATCTAGGAAGCAGGAGTGTGAGAAGTTTCAAGTGCATAACAGTGGTGTGGGTGGAATATATGAAATAGCAAATACAATACCTAACTTGCTAAGGTCGTTAGAAGCAAACCAGAAATCAGTGTGGGACACATTCTTTGTGCCTGCTGCTTAGAGCTAAGTTTTCAGAACTTTTAAAAAGACCAAAATTGTTGAAGAGCTCCTTAGGTTTTATCTTTGGAACAGAAAGAAAATTGGAAGGGAAAAGAATTATTGTTAGGCATTCACATGTATCAAGCCAGTGAGATATTAAATGAAGAGAAGAAAATGTCTCTACACTTGAAGCATTCAAAGCTTTTGTAGCACAATTTGTTTCAGGAGAAAATAATGTTTTCTGTGGTTATGAACATGCAAAAACATTTCAGACTTTATATGAACTGCTGCTCGGGGATTAGATGAGGATTTAATATCTTTTTCAGAGAAAGNGAATCTGTCCTTTTGCTTCATATTTTACCATGCTTAACAGTGAAAGTGGTTAGAAAGTCCACTGGCTAGTGATAGACCTAACTGCATTTTTAATTTCATGATCATATTATGAAGGTTTACTTCTTTTCCACAAAAGGCCTCGATTGTCATCAAAAAGCTGAAGTGTGCACACACACAATTGTTTCTCGTTTGTTTGCAGACCTTAGCGGCTGGTGTTTTAGAGAACTTGGATTAAAATCCAAGTAATCTGGCCCTGCTTCAGGATGTAAAAGTTTGGAAATGTCTTTCACTATCTAGTGAAAGGAATTACACAAATTAGAGCATCTCATAGGATACCTGCTGGTGCCTGGCCCCCTCCTTTCTCTTCCTCTCCATAGAGCAGCAATCCAAGACAGTTGGAGTGAAAAAAATTAAAATAATCCATTATTTGTTTCATGATAGAAATTCCAGTAGACATGTCTGAATTCCCTCCAGCACTGATATGAAAGAAATGGGTATTTTACTGAACAAATTTAATTTTTAAAAATGCAAAAAAAATTCATTTTGAGCCATCAAGACTAAAAAAGCTACGATTCTTAACTTTTTTTGTCAAAACTAACCTTTTTTGAGGAGTTTGACACCAGCAATCCTTTTACTGTACCATTTTGTAAAATGAAATATCTGGCAAACTTACATAAATTTATACATACATATATATATATATATATCTTTAGTAGAAATTTTAATGACTCAGGCTAAATTTCAGAGTTTCCTGTACTGAAAATCATTGGCACATAATGAATGGATAGTTAGTTTAAAAAGACAAAAAACAAAAACAAAACAAAACAAAACAAAAAAACAAACAAAAAAACCCCCAAAAAAGCTCAAAACAAAACAAAACCCAAAAAACACAAACAAACAAAAAAAACCAAAAACTAAAAGAAACCCAGACAAAACCAAGCAAACAAACAAAAATTAAAACCAAAATAAAAAAAAAAACAAAACAAAANAAAAAAAAAAAACAAAAAAAAAAAAAACCAAAAACACAAAAACCCCAAACACACACAAATGTATGTAATAGATGCATAACCCATACCAGAAGTGTAGGAAAGTAAGAAACCATGAGTGACAAACTGAAATTACAATCTAAAGAAGGAAACAAAAACAAAGGCTCTACTGGAGATCTTTACACGCTTGCTTGTACGGCTTCTGTCCTTAAAAGCTGGGATGCCAACTGGATTTTTTTGTCTTTCATCTGTCTCATTTCTTCAGTCCCAACATGCACAAAGTCTAAGGCAAAAGCTTGTCAGCGTCTGCTGCCCTGTTTGATGAGTGTCAGAGTCCTTTGCTCAGGGTGGTCAAGGTCTCTGTCCTGCAGCACAGCATGGGTAAGGCCAAAAAAAGCAGCTGATACTCCTGATGAGCACACTCAAGTAATTACTAAACAGTTAATATAGCAGGGAAGAGCATGTCTTGGATGGAGTAGAGAGCAGAATTGGATGATCTGGTCTACTGATTTAAACAAGGCTCAACTTCAAGGAGTGTTTGCCTGAACTTTATAAGGCAATCTTAGCCCATATGTTTATCATAGATTCAAGGAGTTCAAGAAAGGATTGATGGCCTGCAATTTTACAGTCACTGCATGATCCTGTAAGATGAATATGGATTAACTGTCCTACCATTAAATATTTAATGTAAAAAAATGTTTTCTTAAAGGTATGGAAGTGTGACTTGGTCCTGCATTTTAATTATGCTTAAAAAAAGTCCTGTCAACATCAAATTCGTTCTGTTCAAATCCCAGCATTCTCCAAAGATAAATCTCTTCTGTTTGAAGAAGGTTGAGAGAGTCAAAGGAGAAGATGAAATAATTAGGCATAGGTGAATTTAAAATCACTGTTCCAGACTGTCATATAGATTAATTTCAAAGACAGAATAGTAAATTACACATATGTACAATATATATGTACAATTTCTCATTCAATTTTTGTAAGTGAAAAAAAAAAGAAAAATACATGTTTTATTAATTCATCCCAGACTCTCCAGATACTCGATACTAGGTCAGCAATTGCATTAAATAAGTTATAGTAAAATCTTTATGGTACCTGCCCAAAATTAACCTGAGCCTGTACCACATCATACCATATCCATAGCTCTGTCAAGATGAGACAAGGTATGCATTTCACCTTCTGTACCTTTTCTCCTATGCTACTTTTGGGAACTGTGCTAATAAACCATGAGGACAGGAGGTACGAGCTCACTCGCAGTGAAATGAAAATAGAAAATTTCAGGTGTGTTGCTTTAGGTCAGGTAACAGGTCTTTTTAGTTTAATTGCAAATTAATTTAATTCATTATAGATGAAGCTATAATGTTTCAAAACTTGTAAAATGAAGAAAATTAAATATTCCACTGGGAAAGTGCTGAAGTTGAAATCTCTCTGACCTTTTATTTTAGCTGGAAGTCTTTGCTAAGTTGAACACTGCTTATGAAAGCAAAAACACTATTAAGATTTTATCACATTGGCCTCTTACTCGTTCTTAGTGGTTTACCTGCAGATGAATCCAGGTCTTATCTGTGTGCCATCACTTAAGAGCAAGACCCTTCAGTTCAGGTCAGAGGCAGAATATTTTTCCTCCTCTCCTCTGCTCCTGGTATCGACCAAGCTGGTGGGTAAGAAGAGCTGGATAACAGAGAGGGAACATCCTCCCACTTTCTCATCTGGGCTCAGCCCCTTTGCCCACAGCATAACACAGCTCACCTCCAGTCCTGGGTGTCCCCTAGGTTGAAGTTTCCCAGCTTAGGGAACACAGTCATGCAAGGTTAGGGATATAGTTCCCTAGGCAGATAGCTTAAGGTTTTTGGCCACCACCTGCAGTATCAACATAGTGACTGGGTTTTTAAATACTTTTTTTATAGCAGAGACCATTAAACCACAGAATGTCCCTCCTGAACACTATAAAGTGGATAAATAATGAGTTCAACGATCAGTGGTTTCTGCACATTCACTGCTGCCTTTCAAATGGAAGAGTGAACTCAAGAATTTGACACCAGCAATTAAAAGGAAAGTGGTGAGCAACAGTTAATTTTACAGCATGGAGCAGCACCCTGACAGCCACCCAAGGTAATACCTACCAGTGGAGCAAGGTTATAAAGTGATCACACTGCCTGAGTGGCTACATTCTGGCGATATACTTCACTTCATAAAGACTCCTCAATAATTAGCACATTTGCTTTTGATTGCCAATGGCAGGGTTTCAGCTGCAGCAGGGCAGACTCTCTGGGGACAGGGAATTTGCTTGTAGGAGCAAACCAACCAAATCTACTCATGGAGGTGAATAGTGAAGCTTACCCTGGTGTATCCCCTACACCTGTGCAGTGGGAAAAAGGCTGCTTGTGATTGGCATGACTTTAAAATGAAGCTTCACACCTCTTGACACCTACCTTTCTTCTGGAGACCAAAGCAAATGTGATTTTTTTTCCCCATTTCATAGTGAAAACTTAGTTTGATCCTCAACCTGAAGAAACAAGATGAAATACTATTTGCGCACAAACATTGTCCCAAAATTATATTTAAAAAATCAATAGACACAGCTGTCCTATGGCCTGTCTTTATTGTAAAGTACATTGATGGTACAAAAACCAACTTTCCCAGAAGCCCACTACCACAATCAGGTATAAGAAGCCTTGGATACAGCAGCTTGCAAGTGGGTGATCAGTTTCTAGCATTTTGCAGTATCGTGACACTTTTCCCTCCAGATGGCTTTCCAAAGACCACTTAAACTCCATGCATTCTCTGAAAATTAAGTATAAGTTACGAGGTCTGCACTTTAAAAGGCAGAAATCAGCTGCTGCCTATGTGTGAGGCATCATGCTTGTTTTCAGACTCAGGTGGAATTTTGAGGACAAAACCAGCATAGGACAAAAACTAGCTAAACATTGATGGGTTGCCTTCAGAAGCTAATAGAGGTTTGACAGACCAGCAGTGACAGCAGGAAAAGCAGGTATTCCATGAGTTTTTCTTGTGGAAAAGATAAAGTACAACTATCTCTGCTGATGTTTAAATATCAGCAACAGCACTCCTCCTCAGTGTGTCCAACAGAAGCCCTACATGCTGCCCATCGGAACCAGAAGAAAATAGCCTAGAGATGCAGAAGACAGCAGGGTGGGTTTCTCAAGGTGATTACAGGTTACTGATACACCAATCCTGGTGGTTCCAGATGGTTCCAGCAAAAACTTGGAGGAAGGACACAGCTGACAAATTACATAAAGCTCACCACAGTATTAGTCACACTGGTGACACGTACACAGCTAGTCCTCTCATATAATTGAATTTTCCATTGTCTTGCATCCATGGGCATACCTACACCTTCAAGTACTTCCAGTTTCTGCACAGACACATTTCATTATTCTAGCTTGAAATGGAGGAAGATAAAAAGCAGGATTTCTAGCTCATGGAAACTTTCTTCCTTTCACTCCCCAAGCCCCAATTCTTCTACATCATGTTTCCAAACTCTTGTACAAATTGAAAAGCCAAAGGTCTGACAGGGCTCTTCACTGAGCAGCTGTCTGTTGAGAGCCAAAAGTTAATGAGCTTTCGATTTCCTAAACTCCGAGACACTGCAAGCTCTGGCGTGGTTCTGCTGGAACTGTCTGGGATTCAGAAAACAAGCACTAAGCCTGATGTGTGTGAGATCCAGTACTTCAAATAAATCACTGCCTTTTAATAAAAGAGAATCATACCTCCTGCTTTACTAGCAGCTGTTTTGTCAAGTTCTGCTTGCCAGTCAGTAATGATCCTTTTTACTGTCAATGAGATGTCAATGCCATAAAAGGCAGTGTCTCCTAAATCAGGGGTTTGCTGGAAGGATCTTCCCTTCTATAGATCCTACTCAATGCAGTAATAAACCAGCTTTGTCACAGCAATTACAAATTCACAAGAGGACTTTGCAGTGCTCTTCTCCATCAGGCCATATGACACCCAGCTAAGAGAGCAGAGCACTGATTTCAACAGGTAAGATCCACATGTATTGTGACAGAAGACATAAGTGTGCTTAGAGCAAAAATCTTAAAAGTCAACAAATAAAATGACAGAAAACTTGAGCTAACTGAGAGGAAAAATTGTTGCTTAAACCTCAGCTACATTTACGTATTCTCAGCTGCAAGCAACTGAAAACTTGCAGCCCCTCCTTTAGGTGTGGGTAAGCATCAGAGCATTAGCACACAGCAAGATGAATTCTCTATCCAGAAAATCTATGTAATAGACAAGAGCAAAGCAAGAAAAGCCCATCATCTCTTCAGTAAATGGTCCAAACTTTAAAGGTCTGAATCATTTGCAGCTATAAAACAACTGTTGAGTGTTTTCAAATAGCTATTGCAACCATCATTATTCAATAACGTATCTTCCCTTAGCAAAAGAGGAAAAAATAATGCCAGTGCATAGAAGATACATAATATATATTGTGAGCATTATTAAGTACCTTATTTAAGCATTAATCTTTAAGCTTCACAAACTTTGTGACAGGATACAATGATAGTTGCTGGAGGCAACTCTTTTTTCATACTCACACAACAGCATTATTTATAGCAGCAATGCACATCTGAACAACAAAGGAGCGGGAAAGGTAGGGATGAAAGATGCACTGTAAAAAGCAATAAATCATGCAGCACTGAATCACTGAATGCTAAAGAAAATGAAACTACCTGAAAATAACACCATGATTTAGCAAAAGTCCTTTAAGATTTGTTTAATGTTAAGTACATATTTGTTTCTTACTGAAATAGTGAAAATGAAGATTTTATTCAGAATTAAGTATGTTCTTAAATGTTCTGCAGTCAGGATCTAAAGGAGGATGACATTTATGGTGATTTCCATCCAAGTCTACAGGATAAACAGTGTTTTCAGGGAAATTCATAAAGCCATCAAACACATAGGCATGTCTCAGCTGATAACAACAAATATCACTGACAAAATAAACTCTATTAGCATTCCTTTCAGATTGCATAAGTGGCATTCCTGTAAGCATTCATTTTTCACCTTCCACTAAAGTGCTTTTGCTCATGAAAAACTGCTTTAGGAGACTTAAATATATCTAAGAGCTGTTAGAGATAAGCCGTTCTTCCTTACTCATCATTTTCATGCCTTTCTAGGGCAACAATTCAAGACAGTCAGGAATGAAACATTGAATTTATACATTTGGTCTCCATATTTGTAGACTGCCTGTGATTTTCATATGTGTGGAATTCTTTGTGTGCATTTGTGTGTGCATGCATTTGTATTGCCCTAAATAACATTTAAGCATCCATCTTAGATTCTCTAAGAATTCTCCATAATCCTCACTTTCATTAAAAAAGCTTTGTTCATTAAGCCATGAGGATCTGGTCTTTACAATATTTAGCATGATTTTTTAAGCAAATAATTACTTTTTCACTGATTTAAGACAAAAACCTGTAATAGTAAAAATTATCAAAATTTTAGGGCATGTGGCCTATGCAAAGACACAAAAGAACAGTTTAATCAGGAGAGAAAGTGAGTGAAGAAAGACACTGAACTAGTCTTCAAATCCATCAGCCTGGGAAGGGATATGACATGATGGACACAAATTGCAGGAAGTATTTTAAGGTGGACATTAGGGACAAAAAAATTTCTCTAGTTATAAGGCAATGGAAATCTATGAGACAGGTTGCCTGAGGATGTAATTTAAGCCCATCTCAGGGGTTTTTCTAGTTCAGCTAATGAAACACCCATCAGGAAGGGTTTAAGAATAAATTTCTCTTGCCATGAGGACAGGAGACATGTCTCTTGACTTGTGGTTCATCTATTTTTTTGTAGGTTTTTTTTCTAATTCTAGGGTAAAATTTAAGTACAAAGTAATAGAAAAAGGAAAATGGAGGGAAAATCATGCTAGTTTCTTTATGCCAGACTGAAGAGACAGATGCTACTTTGTTCTTGGAGAGTTGAGGCTCTTCAGAGTACCCCTCAATGATGCACATATTTTTATCACCTCAGCAGTACGAATCAGCTGCCTAGATGTCCTGGAGTCTACAAAACACCCCACAGGGCTGGCATAGGCTGAGATATTTCCCACAGATAACTTGACAGACCTCTACAGCCACTAAGTAATTTCCATTTATTAAGATAAATGCATGTCTTGGCTTGCAATGCAGGATGTAACCAAAAGTATGTATTCTATCACCATCTGTTAAAACCAGGTAGGGCATTGATCCTTATTTTTTCCACCACCCATTCCTCCTCCAGAGAAGTATCTTCTGTTAATGGGCCATTGAGTCCCACTGTATGACTGATGAAATTACATCATCCCATTGGGAGATGCTCCACCCAGGGGGAGAAGCCAAGCATTTCCTACCTAGATAAAATCTGAGATCTGGAACATCAGAGCAGCCTTTTTCCACTGGATTCCAGAGGAAAACCAGACCATTCTACATCATCACCGGACCTTTGGAGGAAAACTGCACCCTTCTACAGGACCACTGCTTCAACTGAACCACATCTGTCATCCCAGGAGGACTGCAGCCACCATTTAATCGGACTGCTACCAACACCCTGACCAACAGGCTGTCAGGTTGTATTCTGACTGTCAGTATTTTGCTTTTTTTTTTAATTACTGTCTTTCTATTTTGATTTTCCTAGTAAAGAACTGTTATTCCTATTCCCATATCTTTGCCTGAGAGCCCCTTATTTTCAAAATTATAATAATTTTGAAGGGAGGGAGGGGGCTTACATTTTCCATTTCAAGAGAGGCTCCTGCCTTTCTTAGCGGACATCCATCTTTCAAACCAAGACAATGCAAAAGAACCTCCTGTGTGTTACTGGAAGTTTGCTCTCTGCTCAAGAGGGACCAGAGATTTCCTTGTCATTTTCATATACATACATATATGTATAAGTTTTAGCTTAGCAAAACTAGCTCCTGCTGCTGGTCTTTGGTGACGTAAGGTAATATACTGGACTGTGGGAAGCAATCTTTTATACAGAGAGCATCCTCATTCATTAAATTAGTTTCAGCCTGAGTCTATAATAATGTGACAGCATCTTCGTAATGAAAGCCTTTTGACTCATACTCCCTCTTTAAATGCTGAGAATCTGAGCAGCTGCAGAGGTCAGCATTAAAGTCTGAGTCATAAAATGAGTCTTCTTTGCACAAAAATAAAGCAGAACTCTATGAATCAAATGAGAAATGGCCAGAAGGAGAAAATGTTTTCTGGTCTTTGATGTAAGACAACTGGTATTTTTCAGTTTGAAGACCCCATAGAAATTTTCCAGTGAAGCTGTCTACAGTCTTCAGTGACTTTCAGCCTCTGCTGATAGCTTTGCTTTGCTTAGTACACCCACTGATCCCTTAGAAGTTGAAGAACACAGGTATATCTGAATTCCTTAAGCTTGTGTGAAGTTTAAAATGGAACAAAAATTATGTTCTTCACAAGCCTGCCTGAAAATGTTTGCAGTTACCTTGCTGTTCTGGTTTTAACTAAAGAAAGCGAATCCTGCTCTGTGTAAGTACTATAAAATGAACAACGTTTTCCCTTCAAAGACACAACACCTAAGGATGCAAGAACAGGTGTATTTCAGAGCAGAATTAGGCTCCAAGTAAGATTTCTGTTGGGAGTTTTTCCTATGCTTTTATATTAAATTAATTTCAGAAGGCTTTTAGTCTGCTATTCCAGTATCAGCTGAAATCAGTGATATTGATATTAAAGAAAAATAAAGACCAAGTTGTTGCAGGATTAGCATGTTTTCAGTTTTCTGTGAACAATTAGCTAAAGACCAATACATTCAGGGCAATGCTAGATACTTGTCTAGTTAACTCATTCCAGCTGCAATTACAACAAGCCCAATTTTAAAATTAATTCAGCAAAGTTTGCTTCATTTAGTGTGTGAATCAGTAGGACTTCAGCCACCAAAGCCTGCAACCTTGTCTGCAACCCTGGAAAGAACCCAATGCAGCATTTTGAAGAGCTTTTGCAATGAGCAGAAAGGTTCACACTTCAACTATCAGACATTACCTCTCCACCAGTTGGTGCTTTGATCAGCCCATTACAGTGACACAGCGGAAGTGATGTACAACACAACACAGCATCCTAGCTATTTTTACATGCTCTGAACAGCACACTGCAAAGAGAAGAAAATGAGATTTGCTGTGCCCTCATCTGGGGCTTTTTACCACCCATTTATAATTTATACCGAGCTGTTAAAATTGTCTGTGCTTGGCAGTCCTAACAGGATTGAAATTATCTAGGTGAAGTGACACTGTTCTCAGCAGTTGACCCTCCTGCAAGTAGGGCATACTTTATGCATCTGATTTTAATTTAATAAATAGTGTTTTATTTTCCAATAGGAAAAATATTATTGGTATTTTCTTCAGCTATACCTCAGGATACATTTTAAATGTGGTGCCATTTTATTTAAATGTCAGAACCTATGTACATATTTGACAATTTTCACCCAGAAGGAGCACAGAAATATTAGAGATCATTGTAGAACTGTTTAATTTTTAGAGGGAATGTTGCTGATAGCAAAAATATGACAGGACAGTAATCCTTACTTATTGAATTTTTCTGTCTTGCACTGAAAGGGACATGCTTTCCTAATTCCTCTTCCGTCTTTAGCAATTCACTTCAAATTTACTCAATTTAGAGCTTTCCCATTCACATATTGGGTCGAAATCTAAACAGAGCAAACTTCCAGGTTCATATCCAAGTTTTAAATTCTATTTGAAAATCCTCCATCTTTCAATATGTGTTTTACACTACCTAAAATCCCTTTCATAACTAGTTTGTTACCTCTTTTCAAAAAAAAAGCTATTTTAATCCATGCCACTTTATGCAAACTGCCTCATCTTTCTTCTGGATCTTTTCACGAGCAAGGATTTGGATATTTCATTTTGCTTTTTTTAAAATCTGCATCTCATAGGAGATCTAGAATTAAAATATGAATTACCTTCTAACAACAACAAAAAAGCTGAAGAGCCTTCTGAAATATATGGAAAACTTCCCAATAAATTCAGTAGGGTGACAATTCCATCCTGAAAAACCAGCATATTTTCTAGTGCTGGCCCATGGAAATGGTTTTAGACACACATGGATACGTTCTTTTCTCTAGGTTTTAGACTTATATATATCTTATATCTTTCTTAATGTCTCCATCTATAATCAACACACTATTTGAATTTAAAACAGTAATAGGCACTGTAGAGAGAGAGAGATAATAAATAACCATCCAAGAAATCTAACAAAACCCAACATTAAAATATTTGGAAGCACCTTTTAATACCACTTAATGTACCCCTAGCAGAAAAACTGTGCATATCATAGATTCCCTCCTCTACCTCCACTCAGTCCAGTTATTGCACGTTTCTGATGTAACACTTTCTCTGATGAGACAGGGAATCCTTTCTGTACTTGGACAGCTGTGAAAGGTATCTCAGCTGTGAAACTGGGAAGCATCTCAGCATGGACATCAGGAAGCCCTACCTCTTAATCCTTGCCCTGCCACCATATCACTGTTATACAGCTGCTAGTGGCCAAAGAGAGTTTTCGACAAGAGCACTGCAAGTAGGCAGATAAAGGGTTTTGAGCAGGGAAAGACAACTTCAGTATGATTTTGCTTTCCCATGACTCACACCAATTGTATAAGCTGCAGAGCTCTTCATCAAAGACCTTTAATTTGCCCCAAAACACAACAGCAATGTTACTTCACCAGCACATTGTGTTGCTTTCTGTTGGTGCCCAGCTGACACCATAGTAAGTAATTTTCCAATTACTGTGGGAGTCCAGGACATCTCTCTGGCTGGCCTGGCTCGTTCAAGACCGTGGCAGGGGGCTCGAGGACCTTGGCAAGGAGCCAATAGCACCTGCGCCTTTGGTCTCAGCCCATGGGAAAACTTACCAACTCTGAGAGAAGAGTTACAGACCACAAGAGTTTAAGTAGAATACTAATGGGTTTGTCACAGAGTGAGAAAAGTAGAATTTAGGGGATTTTAGTATTGAGGTTGAGGGGACAAGATGGAGGGATTTGGGCATGTCTTGTCCTTCTTCTTCTTCTTCATGTCATCCATGATCCACTGTGACAGTGTTACTTTTCTATTGGATTAGAGTAAGGACTCACTGTCCAACATAGGTGATAGGTATTGGCACAAAACTGTAAACATAGCACATGTAATTTGTAGTATATAATGTTAGCACCAGCCCACAGAGGGGCAGAACCTCGTGCTTTGACCTGCTGAACGGAGCTCGGCAGGGCAGAAAGAGAATGTTATAGATAAGAAAAAGAAAAAGATAAAAAAAAGAAAAAAAGATAAAATGTTTGATTAATTTTATAACATTTCTTAAACTGTTTTCATTTTGCTGTAGATTTTTGCACATTCCTGGAAATTTTTCCTCCCTATCTTTGTAGCTAGTCTAATACTGTTTGTTCACTTATCTTTCCCAAAGAACAAGATGTATTGTTATTCAGCTTTCATTCTCCTATTCTGATCTCTTCCTTTCTGAGAAGTCAGCCAGAGAATAAGAAAGAGCACAGTGAAAACAATATTATCAGAAAAAGGCACTATATTTTAAGAATAGATAGGCATTTTTTCCCATTCATTTAAAAGCTAACTAGTCATAACTTCAACATTGAATCTAAATCTAATATCATGAAGCATCATCTTTCCAGTAGTTTTCCTAACCAGTCTTTTTCTTTAGAAGTTGCAAACTGGAAATCATTTTAAGGTAAGGTAAACTTATATAGCAATATCCTTCTGCAGAAAAGAAGCAAAAAGTACCCAGAGAGATTCTAATCACATCATATTTCCAATATTTTTTCAAACAGATTTTTTTTTCACTGGCTGTGTTAGCTTAAAAACATATCCAAAACGTACCTTTTATTATCAGGTATTTACTATTATATTTATTTTGGGGAGAATTTTGGTTTTCCCCTCTTTTCTTTTGCTGACTGTGTTCCTAGTCAACTCAAGGTGGAAAGGCTTTTTAAACTAGTGTGTCACAGCCTTGCTCCTATTATTTTATTCACTGAGCATCTTCAGAAAATCAAACACCCAGAATTTAACCACAAATATTTATTCTTTGTTTGTAAAAAAAATAAAATAAAATAAAAAGGAGTTGATTTTCTAAACTAAACCAGCACACTCAACTTTTGCTGAGATAATGCAAGCAAAGCTCGGGAAATTCTGGTTCTTTGATCCCTCAGATTGAATCATCAGATTTCTGGGTTTTTTAAGTGCTTTGCTCAATCCTACTTCTAATGAAAGACAATGTTTTTTAATGAATGAGTTACAGGAATGGCATTCAGAAAGCTTCAACTGACTAGCTTTGCCAATGTAACTTTGGCTCAGTGAAACTGTAGAGCTTTAGACCTTAGCTGATTAAAAGCTGATCTTCTCATGAAATCTTTAGAATATATGCAGAGTATTCAAGCTGCACTGTATTGTAATGCAAATGTAGCTTAGTTAATTATAATGGAAACAATGTTTTATTAAACTGCTACGTAGTTTTCTCATTTTGCAAAGCAAGTGCAAAATCAATGTTTTGTCATGATTCTCTTCTTTTCCATTTCCTCTAAATCCACTGCTATAAGCCAGTCTGTCAGAATTTATTTTATTTATATGTTTGTTCAAGCAAATGCACAAGAGAGAAACGTTAATGCTTTGCACTCCTTGCTCCATTTCAACTGCAGTTCTCCTCCTCTTTCAGGTTGCAACACTACTAAATAGTTTTTGAATGTTTTCAAATGAGATTTGTTTGAGAGGCAAGATACCCCTTTTCTTCCACATGTGAAAGTTTTTTGGGTATTTCTGTTCTTTGCCCACTAATTTTAAATCTCTGATGTGGATACACTCAGCTGCTGAAATTATCACTGCTTAAAACTCCTGAATTTTATTTCTTCTTCTGTTCAAGAGGGCATAGCCCTAAATGCCACACTGAACCAATCTGAAGTGTCAGATGCAACTTATTTGTCTTTCCAGGCACCTCTTTTCCACCAGTGGCAGAGAGCCAGAAGGGTGCATGGTTGCAACACCTTTCCCAGGACTGTTTCTGAAGACTGGCAGGACTTGTGGCCCATGGGGGACGCACCACACTCGAGCAGTCCATTCCCAAAGAACGGGACACCTAGAAATAATTCGTGCTAGACAACTTCTTGAAGCACTGCAGCCTGTGGGAAGAGCCCACAGTGATGAAGGTTTGTCTCCTATAGGTGGAAGCCTATATGAAACAGGGACAATTTCAGGAGAGGAGGAAGGAGGAGAAAAGAGCTGTCAACTTGCGGCACAAGCTCGGCTCGCGCTGCAGTTGCCATGGAAACCCGGCTCCACGGGCCGGCCCCTGAGTGGGCATTCATCCAATCAGGTCCCGCCTAGGCTGCAGGCATATGACTGGTCAGAGGAGCTGGGCGGCACCAAGACCTCGACCAATGACGTGGTCAGGCGCGCGAATTTTGAACCGCCGACAAAAATAGCCGCCATGAATAAACTGACGCTGTTGTCCTTGAAGGAGATGAGGAGTGGGCTGTGTCTGTCCCCGACCACTCTCCCACCATGCGGCGGCAAGCACCACAAAGTAACAAGCGAAGTTACAGTCAACAGATTGTGTCACCACAATCCCCATTCCCGTGTGACACTTGGGGAGTGAAGGGGAGGTGGAAGAGTTGGGACTGAAGTTGAGCCTGGGAGGACTGAGGTGGGAAGTGGGGGGAAGGTGATTATGTTTAATTTCTCATTATCCTTCTTTGTTATTAACTGACAATAAATTAAATTGCTGTTCCCCAAGGTGAGTCACCCATGAGAGTGATTGGTAAGTGACATCCTTATCTCAACCCGGGAGTTTTTTTCATCTTATTTTCTCCTTCTGTTCTGCTGAGTATGGGGAACATGTGAGCAGCTTGGTGGGCAAATGACAGCCAGCCAAGATCAACCCATCACAGGCAGCGTGATGGGTGGGTAGAGGGATCCTGCTCTAACTGCTTTCATCTAGAGATGCATGGGACTCATTTTCTCCTTTTTGCCCTGAGCAGTACCTGCTAATGGTGGGTATTTTAAAGCTTTGCTTACTTGCTGTTTGTTACTTTGGGCAACAAATTTAAAAACATAGGACCTAATGCAAATTGGTCCAACGTAAAAATAGGAATATTCATTGAACAAACTGGTAGACATCAGGTATTCTTAATGAGAGTTCTTTATTTTTCTTTTTTATGTGACTTTCTTTATACATCTATGAATGCCAATAGCAGCTGCTATTTGTGAAAATTAAACCCGTGAGAGAACCTTAACACCATAAGAAACATTTTTCTCCTCAGCTGCACTGGAAAGGACAAATGCCTGTAAGGTGGCAAAAGCACATCAAAGGTCAGCTCTATCCTCAGAGTTTGGGTAACTCCGTGCTTTGTGCCCTGCAGAGACATTATAAGCTCAGATACGCTAAGCATTTCATGTCCTTGAAAGGTAAGGGTCTTCCCAGTGTTATGACAGGTATTTTTGGACAATAAATATAGTTAAAATAATCTTTAATTTTGTGCAAGGCATCTGCACTTAAATTTTACAAGGAATTTGGCGGAAGCCACAGATCCAACCTGTCTCACATACTGGTGTGCATGATTAAAGGGATGCAGGCTGGCCCAGCCAAGGAGGTGTGCTGCATTCCTACTTAATGTGTGTTACCGTTGCCAAGTAACATAAATTCAGTGCTGCAGTCAAATACTGCCATAAGTCAACAGCTACCCTCCAGCTAGGCATCAATCTTGAAATGAGTTGCTGAGATGCAAACATAACCTTTTCATCATTTCTCTGCAATGGAATATTGTTTTGTCCCTCCTCTTTTCCTGTACTTGTTTGTCTTCCCCACCAAGGTACTAGCAAAAGAATGTGACAAAAATATTTGCTGTCTGCCAAGAATTTTTAACTCTAAATGGTCTGTCATCATTTCTTTAACACTAAGTCAACAGTTATTGCACTCAGTTCAAAGCTTTGGCATGTTGCTTCCTAATCAGCTGGTTGAACCTGGAATCAGGACTTCCACGAATTTTCTTCCTTCTCCAGTCAACCAGACTTGCTGAGCTTACATGATACAAGGTTGTGCAAGTTTTGAGTCTCAGATGTTCATCAAGAAAACCTCTCTATGGTTCCCAGTGTACAATGAAGCTGAAGGGAAGCAGACAGAATGTCGTCTTTTCACCCTAAGGGTCACAAGCAAGCTCAGATTTAAAAAAAAAAAAAAAAAAAAAAAAAAAAGAAGAGCAACCAAAACCCCTTTCACACTGTTTTGGTTTTAGCTGGGGTAGTTAATTTTCTTCATAGTGGCTGGCATGGGGCTGTGTTTTGGATTTGTGCTGAACACAAGTTTGATAATATAGAGGTTTTTTCATTGCTGTTATTACAGGGACTGCACAGAGCCTTTTCTGCTTTCCATACTGCCACACTGGATGGGAAGATGGGAGGCTGGGAGACAGGACAGCCAGGACAGGTGACGCAGACTCACCAAAGGGACATTCCAGACTGTGGAAGGGGCAGAGACCCTAGCTGTGGAAGAAACCGAGACCCGAGAGAGGCCTCCTTGGAAAATGATCCCTTAGATAAGAAGTTGTTTACTTAGAATGAGTAATACTAAGAAATATTTTACCCCTCTGCAAACCTCTGCTTTATCTCTTTGTGATTTAATTGGTCCATTTTCAATCCCTCAAGTAATTGGTTCCTTTTAACCTAAAATCCCTAGTAGCTGGCTAATTTCACAATCCCCTATTCCATTAGTCCATTTCCAAAACCCCCTAACCCTACAAAAGTCCCCTTAGGACCCTACCCAACGTATTTGCTGCCCTGGACCCCTTCATACAAGAAACAAAGATTCTGTGGAACTTCCTTTGCAGCTCTTCCCGGTCTCTTTCTCTGCTGGCTAAGAAGGTACTTTACAAGCTGAGCAGAAATCAC
Source organism: Buphagus erythrorhynchus (assembly GCA_013400855.1). Lineage (NCBI taxonomy): Eukaryota > Metazoa > Chordata > Aves > Passeriformes > Sturnidae > Buphagus > Buphagus erythrorhynchus. Next base: position 56,233 of record VZTT01055206.1, read on the forward strand.
AATAAGAGCTGATAGCCTAGACTTCAGGCATTGCTTGCATACCTTGTGGCTGAAATCTGCCTGAGACACCAGGAAAAGCTGTTCTTTACGGGACATCTGCTCCGGGCTCACTGTGGCAGCTCGGGGCCAAACCCCAGGTTCTGACAGCCACACCAGACCATGTGGTATCATGCCCAGTACCTAAAATGGAGGGGAGAAGGAGGAAGAGGGGACATTTGGAGGGATGGTGTTTGTCTGCCCAAGTCATCATTACTTGTGATGGGGCTCTGCTCTCTTGGAGATGGCTGAACACCTGCCTACCCATGGGAAGCAGTGAATTAATCACTTGTTTTTCTTTGCTTGTGTGTGCAGATTTTGCTTTTTCTATCAAGCTGCCTTTATCTCAATCCACGTTTTTCTAGCTTTTACACTTCCCATTCTCTCCCTGATCCCACTGGTGGGGGAGTGAGCAAGCACTTTGTGGGCTTTGGCTGCTGGGTGGGGTTAAACCACAACACCCCCTTTTGGATATGATCAAGCAAAGTACTTACATGTATGGAAGCTCAAAACACACAAAGTTAATTTGGTTTCAGTGAAAAGGTAAAGACATGTTTATGCACCTCTGTGAAAGTTATGCAAGGTTTGTTAAATGCTCTGAGAGCTTTGCAGTGTGGCACTACATAAGTGAAGGCCACAGAAGCCATCTTACTTCTGCTGAAGTCAAGGATGCAAACAGATTCCACTGGAGAGCCAGGATATCCAGAGGCTGGGATTATAAATAAGGGAGGAAGGAGTTCAGGTTTAGGTTTATGTAGGTTTAATGGAGACTTTAGTTAATTCATATTTAATGGATTCAGGTTCAGTCCCCATTCAACTAACAGATGAACATTAAAATGGAAATATTACAGGTTTTTTGACTATTTTTAAACTTCACAAGTAACAAGACTTTTACAACTGAAAACGTATTTGAGAAATTCATAGAAAAATTAAGGAGCCTGATACAACGTATTTTTTATTTGTTCAGTTGTTTTACCCTTCAAAAAGACTCATAATACTAAATGCCAGCAACATATGCTTACATAGGTGGACTAGACAGAATAGTTTTTGCTAGTTGATTATAGCCAAGTTGCATCCTTCCAGCAGTAGCTTCAGAGACTTAGTGTCGCTTGTTGCTTATTGAGATTTGGTCCATCTGCAATGCATTGGCTGGATTCTTTCTCAGAGCATCTAAGTCTCTGTATAAAGCTCATGAAATCTTAAAACTGGAAGACAGAAATTTCAGTTCTTTAACTTTACTTTCAAGGTCACCTATGTTTAACATTCATGCTGTGATGTCATTATTTTTGTTTTATGAGCAAAGGATGTCTCTCTTTATTTATGTGAGCGTTAGACAAAACTTTGTGCTACCATTGCCCAAATTTTAGAGTAGGACTGCTATCTATGACCACTATACACATCTGATGAAATGCATATGTTCATACAGTTTTTGCTCTTTATCTTTTTTTTTTCAATGACATTTATAAAGCTTCAGGAGAAGAAACATCCTGATGGTTACAGCTGACCTTTTAATAAAATACCATGAGGTTCCTTGTAGCACTGTTCACATCAGATAGTCTTTGTTGTTGTCTTAGCAGGCTTTATCACTTATTCCTTCGGTGGTATCCTATGCTCATTTCTGTTTCAGGATGTGTACTTCAGGTCACTTTATGTTGCAGTCAAGTATTTTATAACATGGCAGAAATCCATGGGCTCAAAATGTTGCTTAAAAATACTTTAATTTAAATGTTATTTGTAGGACAAACTAAGAGGGCTTTTAGCTTGTAATGTACTGGTTTGAAAGCAAACCAGCAGGAGATCTCAAGTCAGAACTACAATTTAATAGGAAAATTAAAATAAAATGCAGTAGTACAAAAACACTGACAGTCAGAATACAACCTTGTCAGTCAGAGTGTTGGTAGCAGTCCTATTAAATGGTGGCTGCAGTCCTCCTAGATGACAGAGTGTTTCTGTTGAAGCAGTGATCCTGTAAAAGGGTGTAGTTTTCCTCTGAAGGTCCAGTTGTGGGGTAAATGGGTTTGGTCTTCCTCTGGGAATCCAGCTGCTTGTGGTGTTCCAAATCCCAGATTATATCCTGGTTGGAATGCTTGGCTCCTCCCCCTGTGTGGAACATCTCACAATGGGATGATGTAATTTTATCAGTCATGCAGTGGGACTCAATGGCCCATTAACAGAAGATATTTCCTTCAGGCAGGATGGGTCATGGAAGAGATAAAGACCACTGCCCCACCTGTGGAGCAGATGGTTTTAACAGATGGTAATAGAATACGTACTCCTGGTTACATCTTGCATTGCCACCTAAGACATGTAATCACACTGCACATCTTTCCAATTCTTACCTTTTGAGTCCACTGGCAACCTGCAGTCACGGAGTGCTGGATGTGTCCAAGACATAAAGATCCTGTAACTTCATGAACACCAGCTACAGGAAGTACTGTACAGACGACCCACAAAGGAGAATGCTTTTTTTTCTGCTGGGATGATTTTCTGTTTTCCTGAGCAACAAGAAGCCACCCAACATATACATAGATAAATACACACAGAAGCTACCAAAAGTTATGGTACAGCCACCAAACTGCATGAACAATTTATTGTACATGGTGACTTCTCCCCTGCCAAAGCAGAAGGGAATATAGGAGAACAGCATAGTGAATACAGTATGGTATTTAAGGAGACATACGTATCATGCCTTAAGAATTGTATGAGAGATTGCATTAATTTTAACTTCGAAACATAAAGGGAGAACACCCTCTTCTTATTTAAAATGCATCATTTTTAATGCCCAGAGAACATTCTGTTCTGCAACAGCACACTTATTTTAGTCTTGAGGCAAAATGCTCAATCAGTACAATCTGTCTTCCCTTTATTTTTGTTGATGGTAATGACCATTGTCACTTTTCTTATACATCTCAAGTGTTCATAATTTCAGCATTTGTTCAAAGTTTCATGTCCTAATAGCGCTGAGTTGATTATTTTGCAGGATGATGATTTGGAAACACTTAGAGTGACGGAATCAAGGAGAGGACACAGGAAGCAATTTGCTGCACTTTTTGTAGTAGTGGCTATGAAATACTGTCCTGGTTTCACCTGGGGAAA
>VZTT01055208.1:1825-17861 GCA_013400855.1 Buphagus erythrorhynchus
GTCAACTTTTAGAGTGGTTTTAACTGAACTGATTCAGAATCTTCCATCGGTACCAGTTGTGTTCTGTTGCAGTTCTTGAGTTAGTGAGGGATCAACTGGCAATATCCAGGGCACAGAAGAACATTACTGTGGCAGAAGGAGAGTCTCTGTATTTCTCAACACACAGTTAATCAGGCTGGAGTTAGCTCTGAGAAACTGCCCAAGAGTGGTATTAACCTGTGTGCTTTCTTGAAGCCATAAGGCCATCCCTGCTTAGGTTAAATAAGACTGTTTTAATGATTCATCTTCTGGGTCTCCCTTTTCAGATTTAGAGGCAAAATCCATGCTTTGGGAAATTTATCCCTTTTTTTTGCAAAGCACCTTTTCCTTTTCTATTTTCAAAATATTTTTTCTGGATCTGGTATCAAGCTTTTTTTTTCTGTTTGTCTTTAGCTCTAGTTTGTGTGGTCATTCTCACTGGCTTGCAACACTAACCATTGGAATGTAATGTTTAAGCAGTTCTGTCTTCCTTGTACCTGTGTTCCTGTTGTCTTTTACTAGTTTTCAACAATGCTTTATTTACAGTGTCAGAGCTAGAAACAGTTGTCAGCTTCAAGTGGTTAAAATTAAACAGAAATAAGTAACTTAATGTGACCTTTTACTTATTTCAATAATTTCTTTTCCTTGTCTATTTGGTTAAAAAGTCATTTGTTGGTAGTTTGATAGTTTAAAAAGATGTAGAATAAAGCACCACACATCTTAATTCAGCTGATCTAAGTCTGAAACATTTGGTTAATAGGTATTACTTGATGTTTGTTTTGGAGTTGCTTAGCAAAACAGGATGAATTGATTTATCGCTAAGGAACAAGACAGCTTTACACACTTCTTCAGAAGTTTAAAGACTGGGTGGGCAAGTTTGAATATGACAATTCTCACTGCTATAAAGAAATTAGAAATATTTTGAGTTGTTTGTGTGTAATGTGCATACACAAGTATGTGCTGGTGGTATAAAGAGTGGGGTGCACAGTGCTTTGTGTCACAGCATGTGTCATGCTCAATTTACAGAGGGCTTAACTGAGCTGTGCCCTGCAGTGCTGTGTTTTGCTACAGCTCTGGGGAAGCTTACTTAGAGATTAGCTGAGGGGGAATATTTGCTGTACTTTAATGTGCTAGTGCATTCTCATTATGTCCTTTAATGAGTTTTAATTAAAACTTCTGCTCAAGAAGAACAAATTGGTTTTTTTTAAATTACCTTCGAATATTTTTGAGAGGTGTAAAAACTTCTTCAATATATTTTTAGGCTTCAGAAATGATTATATTACTTTCTTTTTCTGGTCATGTAGTAAATTATGTTTGTAATTGAAGATGATCTATGAAAGCTGTTTCGTTATAGAGCTGTTGAACAATTAATCTGAAAATGTACTGGGCTACCAATGAATTTTAGGTGAACTCGTTAGATAAATACAGAGGCATTTGTTTGATGCCTCTCCTTGAATAGGAACTGAACTCCTGCTGAGCTCGCCGAGATTGCTTTTAGGTTTGTTTTATTGTCAGTAGTTCAAGAAACCACTTAATGCCACTGTTTTTCCACATGTTATCTGAAAAAGCCTTTATCTCTATCACGTGACTCTGAAAAGTGACTTTCTGTCAGTCAGTACTGAGAGAGAGTTGAGGGTGTGGGGGAAGGTTACTGAGGTTTGAGTGACCTAAAAAATTTACAGTAAGGTTGGCCCCAGGGTGTAGGGTTTTCATTCCATATAGAAATAAAATAATTTCCCTTTTTTTCTTGGTGAAGGAAGGATTAAAAAGAAGTAGCTCCAGTTCTGAAGGATTCAAGCTTTATTTCATTTGTTTTCTAATTCCAGTGTCTAGTTCTACCTAGTGCCCAGTAGCATGGCAGCTGCTGAGACTGAGCAAGCTGCAGTTGAGTTGAAATTTGGGTTTTTGCTTGTTTCTTGTTTCATTATGAGATGATTTAGAACAAATGTGAATAAGTGTATTAATCTGTTTTGCCAAAATACAAATTCCATAGATATATTTTGAGCCCTGTGAGTGTTACTGTTAGGGTAACAAAATCACTAAAGAAGTAACAAAACACTACTATTGCTCCAAAAAGCCTGTATTGTTTAAAGTTGTTTGGAGTGGTTTCAGTGTGTGGCAGGGGGATGGGACTTGTTGGATTTCTTTTTTTTCCTTCCAAGTAGATGATTAAACGTTTTGAAAGACATTTCTGGGATTTCCTTCCCTCTCTGAAGATGGTTTAAAAACTTGCAGTATTATTGGATCCTGAATCTTGGTTTTAACTCAACAAAAACTCATCAAATAACATTAAAATTTAAAACATGAGTAATAAAAACTAGTGGTAATGAAACAACAAAAACTTAGATTCATCGAATACCTGTTGCAAAATACTTTAAACTACTAAATATGTTTTAGGGGGGAAAATATGCAAAATGTGTATAGTTGACTTTGCAGACTTATATCTGCAAAATAATGAGGAGAAAATAGTAATGTGAATTTAGCAGGTGCAGGCATCTGCTGCATGGTTTCCATTGGCAGTGTGGCAGCCTGGTGAATAACTCACACTTCCACCTCTCCTTTTGTCTGTGCTCTTTAGTTAGCTCAGGGCATCAGTTGGCCTGTGCTGTTCAGCAGCACCACCACAGTGCTGACATATTCTAGAATAGCACTACCACATTACATATGCCATGAAGGATGTAAACTTTATTTAATCAGCTCTCTGACTTCTGTTCAGTGTTAGGTCTGTTTGGGTTCAGCAGGGGATCCTGCACAGCTTGTGATCGAGCAGAGTGTTTTTGCAGGGGTGCTCTGTAAGTAACAGCACAATGTGCTTCTCTGTCCAGCCCCAACACCCTGAGCAGAGCTGGGAACACAGCAGAGGCACAGCTTTCCTTCCTGGCTGTGGGCAGCACCTGGCTTTCATTGAAAGTGCTTGTGTTCTGCACTGTGCTGCCCAGTAGTTGAATTCTCTGTACAGCTGGAACATTGTGAGCAGAATTGTTCTGGGCTGTCATCACCTCTGTCTGTGCATAAGGGAACATGGAAGTGCTCTTGGAAGAACTTCTATCCCTCCTCCCCAGGATTATATGTATCCTAATTAGACTAATTTCAGAGTGCTTTTGTTAGTATCTTGGGAAGGATGTCCAGGAGAAGGGATTGTAATGGCATGTGTGTGACAAAATAGGATGCCAAAAGGATTTTTTTTTTTTGCTTGTTTGTTTTGCTTTGTTTAGTTTTATGGTTTGTNTTGAAGAATTCAGGTCTACTTTGCCTGAGAAAATGGCACCTGTCTGCACTGATACTTTGGTTGTAATTCTGTGTATGATGGGAACAGTTACTTTCCCATGTCTTTCTCTGCATCGATTTTTAGACCTTTCAGGAGACAAAACAGAGTAAGAAATTGAGATTATAAGGATATAGGGGCAACTTTAAATTTGTTTCAAGTAAATACTTAAGTGGCAAACATTGGTGTCTTTTTTAATACATAATTTTGGTTCCTTTTTAGTTGATGTTGCAAATGAGACCAACACAAGTCTGGAAAATAATTTGTCTTTACAGGTATGGGGCTGTGGTGCTGGATGTCTAAGTTACTTACTATTCAAGCATTTCAGGATAATTCAGTCCAAATAGGACACTATTGAATTTTTTTAAAAGGAACTTAGAAATTGTTGATACACTGAACAGATAACTTTTTTTTTTTTTTAATTACAGGCACAGAGAGACGGAATAGTTTCATTTAAAAAGTTGTTCCTTTATTTTCATAGGGAATTTGTCCTGAACCATTGCAAGTTCAACACTAAAATAATTTTCTTTCAGAAAAATGAGAAAAATGGGTTTGCATCTGTCTGTTTTCTGGGACCAGTTTTTTGTTTCCTAGTAGATACTCTCTTTCAGGCTTTGAAGTTCTATTCAGTGTAAATCTTTCTTTAGCCCCACAAGCTAATGGGTCTCAAAATAAAAGTTCTGTGGCCTTTTCTGTCCTGTTGAAAATGTTGGAAGGGACTCAGTAGGAGGGCACACCTTTTTTCAGGCTTATCTAGTATTATTCAGAAGGTATACAAGGGAAGGATAAGTTTAAATTCTGTGTTCCAGAGAGACCTTTTCCTTTCAGAAAAGACAGCTGTGAAGGGAGAAACCCAAAGCATGATTGTTGAGGCCTCTGAGCAGCTATGATCCTTGCCTCTGGCAGTTTGCAGTTTCCTTAAGGTGAGAGATCCAGAAATACACACACCCTCTGCAGTGAGGTGGAGGCATGAGGCCAATCTGTTTCCTGCCTACCTGAGTGCTGTGAAAGCACATTCCTGACCACAGTGGTCAGGAATGAATTTTCTTTTATTTTCCCATTTCCCTATGCTGTAGGCAGCTGGCTCACGTTCTCTGGAGGGAGGAACAAGGGGAGAGGGAAAATTGCAGTAAATCCACAGACTTAGAGATGAAGTGGTGAGGGATCCAGGTGGACAAGTCACTCTTGTAATGCATGGTGTGTAGCACGTTTCGGCCTGACAGACAGGTGGTGGCTTTGCATGAGAGTTAAGGTGGTCACCTTTAGAAAACGTAAGGGTATTTCTTGTCATGGGGTGCATGGCTGAACTGGGCAATAGAAGTGGAAGAGACTGACATTACCTGCTCGAGTGATACGTAAAGTATGAGGCAATAGGTTCCAAGTCTTAAACTGATCTCAGATGTGATGTTCCATTCATGAACTGCAGACTGATCGGTAGTTGTAGTTAAGCTGCAGGGAATAATCCTGTGTTGTGGGCTCACCCAGCAGAGCCACCCACTCACTCCCCTGCAGTGAGCAGAAGGGGAGACTCAGAAGGCTAGAAGTAAGAAAACTTCTGGATTGAGGTAAAGATACTTTAATAGCTGGAGCAAAAGCTGTGCATACAGGCAAAACAAAATAAGGATTTAATTCTCTACTTCCCATCGGCTGGCAAATGTTCGGACATTTCTAGGGAAGTAGGAATTCATTATAGGATGGAGACAAAATCCATAATTTCAGACATCTCTGTTTCTTCCTCCTCAGCATGCTGCTTACACTTTCTCTGATCACTTGATGAATGTGTGAGCCAGCACAGGCAGGCTCTGCTGTGATTTGATTATCTCCAGAACAGGGCAGGATTCTCAGGCATGTTTGATAGGGTGCCTGCTATCACAGGCCTGTGTTACCTAAACACAGATGCTTGAGTTGACTCTTGGAGAAAGGTAAGGTGATGAAATGTGGTTTATATCCAAGAAAACTTGGAGTGTTTTGTCAGAGTCCAAGAAATGGCAAGGACTCCTGTCTTAATTCTGCTTTCTGGTTTAGTAGTGTATGAGAGCTGTGGAGCACCTGTTACTTCATGCTAGCACATGGGTCCTCCTTCTCAAGTTGAAGTCTTATGTTTAGTCAGCATGCTTCATAGTGGATTCTTACTGGGTCTGCCAGTTATCTGAAAATGGAATGACATGTATCTGTCAGGTAAATAGCTTTCTTGGCTGCTGACCTGCTGTTTTCTTTATGTAGGTAGCATAACTCAGAGGAGAGAGGTCTTATTTGGGTGGTAACACTTAATCCTTTTTTCCAGAATTTTGGTCAGTACAATGATGGTTGAACAGGTTATTGCTGATTTTGGGATTTGATGCGTAACTTAGATATTTTACCTTAATTTAAGATAAACTAGAATCGGTAGGCAGAGATGTAATGTCCTTTAACAGACAACTTGGGGGAAAAGTGTTTCCATCTGTGCAAGTTCTTGTGCAAGTCTTGAAGCAGTGAGCTTCAAGCTCCTTTCAGTTTGGAAGCTGCTTTTCTCCAAATTTAACTTGTGTATCAGTTACAACAGTTAGACAGGAAGAATAGTTGCCACCTGTCAGATCATGTCACCTATGGGATGGAGAATGGAATGAACACCCACCATGGAATGTGGAAGGGTGAGTTGCATTTCAGTTTCTAGACTTCTTGTTCAGCAGCTTCACAAAAAAATGTTCGTCTTTTGGGCTTCACTCAGAGATCAGAGGTGGCACCTTTGACAATGAAAACCTTATCTGGCCAGTAATGTTTCTTCCCTTTGTATGTGGGAGATGGTGACTAGTGGTTGTTCCATATTAGCCACACGTTTTGCACCAGCAGGGTTGATACACTATATGAAGTATTTTGCATTCAGTGATAAATGCTGTAGCACTCCTGTGCTTTGAGAGCTGTATTGTAAAAAGTACTCTTTCAAAACACTTGAGAAATTGGAACTGCCACCTGCAACTTCTTTTAGTTATTAAACTGAATCCTCTGAAGCCTTATGGACTGAAGGGTTATTCTGATCTTGTGTAATGTAGACAATAACATTTTGCTTATATTTTATTGTAGTGCATACAGTACCTTGTGGTCAGACTGGTTCTTCTTCACAGTTTAAAAATTTACCCTTTCTCAATTAGCAAGGTTCAAAGTACTACTTCATAAAGTGAAATGTTCTTGGTTTTTAAATTTTCAACAGATTAGCGTTGAACAGAGTGGACTAGATGTCCTGCAGAAGGCTTTTCCAATCCAAACTATTGTGGGATTGTAAATAAAATACTTGTAATTTCCTCTGTATTAGCTTTGTAATGTTTTTTATAACATGTTAATTCATTTAGCTTCTCTCATTGACAGTAATCAAACAATATACATATCCCTAAATCAGAGAGTTGAGAAGGTATTATGTGTTTACTTGTTATCAGGGTAGGGAACCTGGAGGAGAGTGTTCTGTTTTTGCTGCTACCGCATTTTAAAATTATTATTTAGCTCCCTTTAGGTTTTCAGCTTACAGACAGTAGGGAAATAGCCAACCACAGACTTGTACGATCTCTTCTGAGTTATAGTCGTTTCAGTAAGATGTTATTTGGTGGTAGAGCAGTATGTTTGGACCTAAGCCTTTTGACCTCTTCTTTACACCAGTCTTGCTTTTGAATGGCTTTGACATGAAAATGTGGTTAGGCTATTGTTTTATGAACTTCTTAATGCAGTTTACAGTGCTTGTGTTTATAGTTTAAGTGGATCTGCCAGGCTAAATGTAGTGTGTGAAGAGCCCATGCCTGTTCCAGAAGCCTACCTGCTCTGCTGCAAGGAGAAAGGGGATGGACAGGCAGGCATGGGTTAGGTGGAGTGAGGGAGGTATGTGCAGCGTTAGGGCCTTTCCTTTGCTTGAGGGCCTTTCCTCATGCAGCATGAGGAGCACACTGCAGTGGTTGGGAGAGCTGGAAAGAGGCAGTGCAGCTGTTGTTCTCCCAGCCTGTCTTTATTAAAAAAAAGGAAAAGAAAGAAAGAGAGCGGGAGAAAAGAAAAAAATCTTTATCTGCGACTAAGAAATTTCAATGTTACCTTAATTTGAGGGAAAACTGTTGTTCAGAAAAGAGAGAGGTGGTGAGGGTTGCTCCCCAGCCTGGTGTGAGCAGTAATACCTAGAAGCTTCACAGAAGTGAGGTTCAGCACCATGTCTGGAGTGTGCTGCTCGGGGTGCCCACTCAGCCCTGCTGCTGGTGCCCCTGACCAGCCATCCAGTCAGCAGCTCTACTCTGGGGGGAAGAAGAGACTTGAAATAGGGTCTGTTGGAAGGGCTGTGTGGCAGCAGAAATATTATTTATGGTGTAAGAACCATGCCCAGTTGATGGTGTGGTGAAGTGATAAACCTGTGAATAAAATGTGGATTTTGCTTGTGCCTCACAGAATTCAGATGGAGGAAGGAGAACTCCTAGCAACATCTAGCCACATGAGGGTGCTCTGGGGTTTCAAAACTTGTCTGCTGAGCTACTCAACTGGAACCTCGGAGAGGAGGCTGAGCTCGCTTCCAGGGCTGTGGAAATAGTGAATGAACAAAGATGTTGAAAAAAATATTTTCCTTCTTGGTGGGAGCCACAATAGTTAAGTGCTTTAATAATATCAGCAATGAGACATCTAAATGTTCAAACAGCTGGTTTGTCTGCTCACCCTTCACATCAGGGAGCATGTGTGCAGTGATGCTGCTGCTTCGGTTTGGTAGAGGTCAGAAGCTTTTGCAGTTACCTGCTTCTAGAGCTTGTCGCATGCTGTTGTATACTTGGTCACATCTAGATATGAATGGTGAGCTTCATTCTTTAAATTTGGCTTGGAAGGGACTTCTGAAGTTACTTGATCCAGTTCCCTGCTTAAAGCAGGTCCAGTTATATGATGCTGCTCAGGGCTTTGTCCGGTCAAGTTGTATCTCCAGAGATGGAGATTCCACAACCTCTCTGACACCTGTGCCAGTGGCTGGCTGACTTCATGATGATAAAGTTTTTCTTCCATCTAATTGGAATTTCCCTTTGTAACTTGTGTCTGTTATCTTGTATCCTGTCTCCAAGTGCCTTCAAGAAGAGCCTGCCTCCGTGATCCACTTCCCCCTTAGCTGTGTAGGCGGCAAGAACCCTTCTCTTAAAGCTGAACGGGTCCTATTAGCCTCTTCATGTACACTGTATACCTGAGCCCTTTAATCATCTTGGTGGCCCACCACTGGACTCATTTATAGAATCATAAAATCAGTTAGGTTGGAAAAGGTCATCAAGTCTGGCTGTAAACCCACCGGTGCCAAATCCACCACTCAACCATGTGCCTAATCACCACACTTAATCTTCTAAATTCCTTCACATGTGGTTGGTCACTCAGCTGCTACCCTGGGCAGCATGTTCCAGTGCTTGACAATCCTTTCTGTGGAGATTTTTTTCCTAATACCCAATCCAAGCCTTCTCTGATCCAACCCAAGTCTGTTTTCTCTCATCCTACTGCTTATTACTTTGGACAAGAGACTGACTCCCACCTGGCTACAAGTACCTTTCAGGCAGTCATAGAGAGTGATCAGGTTGCCCCTGAGCCTCCTTTGCTCCAGGCTAAACACCCCAGCTCCCTCAGCTGCTCGTCCTCAGATTTATGTTCCAGGCCCTTCCCCAGCTCCATTGCCCAGAACTGGGCATGCTCCAGCCCCTCGGTGTCTTTCTTGTAGTGAAGGGCCCAGAACTGGATACAGCACTTGAGATGTGACATCAGCAGTGCCAAGTACAGGTCAAACACTGCCCAGTGGTCCTGCTGGCGACACTATTGCTGATGCAGGCCAGGGCCATTGGCCTTCTTGGCCACCTGGGCACATACTGGCTCATGTTCAGCACCTGACAGCTGGCAGGCACCCTCAGGTCCTTTTCTGCCAGGCAGCTTTCCAGCCACTCTGCCCCAGCCTGTAGCTCTGCATGGGGTTGTTGTGACTGAAGGCACTGGGCCTTGTTGACTGTCATACACTTGGCCTCAGCCTATTGATCTAGCCTGTCCAGATCCCTGTGCAGAGCCTTCCTACCCTACAGCACATCAACACTCCCACCCAACTTGGTGTCATCTGTGAACTTGCTGAGAGTGCACTCCAGTAGGTAACTCTGGTAGGCCAATATTTTCTTGTATTTGGAAGCCATGAATGCATTAGTCCAGATAATGTGTCTTGTGGGCATTGAGTAGAGAGCAATAAACATATCTATCCATCTGCTTGCCACACATTTGTCCAACTATACAGTCTGGAAAGTGATTTTAGCCATTACACCCATAGCCTTTACTATGGGTGTACACTCCCTCATGCTCAAATTGCCTGCCAGGCTACCCTCTGCTATTCTGTGAAGCTGTTCTCTAATGAGTCAGCCCTCTGCACCAGTACTGTGGTGTGTGGTTACTCCTTCCCAGCTGCACATTAACCCTGAACTTCATTCATGTCAGCCCATATCCTCTGAGTAAGATCCCTCTGTATAGCAGTACTGTTCTTATACACTGTCCTGGGCTAGAAGGGATCTATAAGGATCACTGAAGTCTTAACTCCTGGCCCTGTAGACGATGGCCCCAGGAATCACACTGTGACCCTGAGGGTGTTGTCCAGACACTTTTTTTACTCTGTCAGGCTTGGTGCTGTGACCACTTTTCACTTTTCAACCACCCTTTGGATGAAGAACCTTTTCCTAACATCAAAACTAAACTTGCCGTGACACAACTCCACGCTGTTTCCTGAGGTCCTGACACTGGTTAGCAGAAAGAAGAGATTGGCATCTGCCTTTCTGCTTCCCATTGGGATGAAGTTTATTGCTTACTCTCTTTAATTTGGTATTCATGAACTCACCTTCATCCAGTTTGTTAATAAAAGATATTAAAGAGCTTTGGCCCTAGTATTAATCACTGTGGGCTGCCTTGTAACTGGTCATAAATTGTATGTTTTTCCTTTGAAAGAAATTATTTGAGCCTGATGATCCAGCCATTTTTCTGCATTTTTTATTGTCCACTAACCAATCAGTAATTCATTAATAAAGATACTGCAGGAGACTGTCAGCAGCCTTGTTAAAGGCACTGTAAACAACACCTGCTGTTCTTGCTCTAAAACCCATGAATTCATAGAATGTTAAGGGGTTGGAATGGCCCTTAAAGCCCAACTAGTCCCAGTCCTGCTGCCATGGACCAGGATGTGTCCCACGAGACCAGGTTGTTCAAGGCCTTACCCAGCCTGGCCTTTGAACACTTGCCAGGGTTGGGGCATCCACAGTCTGCCTGGGCAACCTGTTCCAGTGTCTCATCACCCTCAGAGTAAAAAATTTCTTCCTAATACTGAACCTACATTTCCCCTCTTTCAATTTGTGCCCACTACTCCTTGTCCTATCACTACTGCTGCTGAAGAGTCCCTCTCCAGTTCCTGGTAGGCTCTCTTCAGCTACTGGCAGGTTGTCATCTCATAGGTCAGGTTGGTCGCTTGTAGTTTGTGCTTGGTAAAGCCATGCAGGCTGTCCTGGTCACTTTCTTATCCTTCCTGTGTTTTGAAGTGACTTCCATGAGGACTACTTCCATAATCATCCCAGGGATGAGGTTATCCTGACTGGCCTGTAGTTCCCTGGTCTCCTCCTTGCAGATAGGTGTGGATTTTTTTACCTTTCCTTCCCCCTGTCCCCAGTAATAGAAAATCTCTCCCAGTACTGTGATCTTTCAGAGACGATGGGCTAGCCTTGCAAAGACATCAGCCTGCACCCTCAACACCCTCACATTCATCGTATCTGTGTCACTTGCTTAAATTTAAGTAGTCCCAAACTCCTACTTTCCTGTTCCTGGGTACTGCTTCACTCCCTCAGCTTTGGTAGCAGGACTGAGGAGCTGTAGGGGGCAGGCCTCACCAGTAAAAGCACATTAAAGCATTATTAATGCAAGAAGGCAAGAGGTGAGTTTAGAGCCACGGTGACAGTTATCTGGCTTTCATGGTGATGTCCTACTTTGCTGCCTGCCACCTCTCTTTCAATTTCTATAAGCAGAAAAGTGAGAAGAGAAATGATGATTTTCTAGATGATGGCCAAGTTGCCAGTTCAGTGCAAAAGATGTAAGTGAAGAAATTTTTGAAGTGTGGCTCAACTCCTCACAGACTTCCGAATAAACTTGCAGGCTGAAGGAGTTTTAATTGTTAGTACAGATACACTGATAGCTTGCTTTTTTAGTTTCCTAAGTGGCTTGTAGCACTGGCTGGCATGATGTGTGCTTAAAGAAGCGCTGTTGCCCAGTGCTGCCTGCTCGGACATAATAGATTGTCTAGACAGCTTGCTAAGGAGAAAACTTCTGGTTGCAGCACATTTTTATGATCTTGTTATAGATTCTGAAGCATCCAGATTTTGTAGATTTCATGAGTTTTTAAAGAACCTTATCTTTGCATTTAGGTAAGTGATATGGAATCAGCAGTTCAACCAATGAGCACATCATCAGAGTCAACACCTGCCAGTATTAAAGTTCTGTCATGTACAGGAGATGGGGCATAGCTTGCACTCACTTTCTGCTGCTGACTCTCTAACTGTACTCCCTAGGAAAGGCAGATGTTGTTACTTGGGAAAGCTGCTCATTTGATATGTTGGGGCCTTCTGTTGGAAATGAGCCTGCTGAGATAACTATGCTCACTGCTGTATTCAGTGGGAGGAATGGACAATGAAGTGGCCTGAAATGCTGAGCTGTATGGCAGCATTCACTTGGTCCCAGTTAAAATGCTGCATGGGGCAGGTGTGACATTGGTTGTCTAAGCTGTCACAATTTGCTCTATGAACTCTATGTGGAGGTCATGCTCAAGGTACAGTGTGATTGTTTTACACAGCCTGATGGACTTTTTCACTACATTTTATGTCCTATATGTTTTATTAGCTTTATTTAATTATTTAGAAATCACTGGGAATATGAAGTTACTAGTTTCTAGTAAACTAGAAATAGGGAATATGTTTAATAAATCAGTGCTTCTGAAGGTCTTATAAATAATGCCATTTTAACAAGACATTTCCTTATGGTGGAGATTGAAAGGCACTTTTTACTGAAACATCAGTGCTTTGCCATTTTCATTGCTGTATCGATGGAAAACAAAATAAACCCTTTTCTATTTTGACACAAATGTCATGCTTTTAGCCTGTAATGCAGTGCACTGACCATCTTGGACTGAAAAATTTGTGATAGCTTTATTTTCTGAAAAGATTGCCATTTTCTTCCTACTCCACATTCCCACTTTACAAGCAGTAATGCACCAAAGGTTCATTGGAAAAGGATTTTCAAACTCTAGGAGGACATTTCAAGTGAGAGAGAAGAGAGATCTTAGTCATTCTCCCATGTCTGTTTGCTTTTGAGAGACGACACAGGAAATTCTACTTTGTGTCCTGTCTCTGATGCAGGAAAATGAAGCACTAGAACCTAGGTACTTTGTATCCCATGTGAATGCTGAGCCAGGATGAATTAGGGCAGGGGGCTTAGATGCTCCTGCTTTCCTGTGTGTTCTTGATCCCCTGTTGCCATCACAAGAAGGTGCATGAAGTTGGCTCTGTTTAGCCCTCATTGCCCGTTTAGTTTGTGTCTGTCTCTGCCCCTGAATGCTTTTAGCTCTGTAAAGACTGGAGCTGAGCACTCCAGTTATACAGGCTGCAAAGCAGTATCATGGCACTTGCATGGGATACGAGAGACTCAGGTGGAGGCTCCTGCTTGCACAGATAACTCCAAATGTATTAGTGCGAGCAAAGTGGCTCTGATGGTTTGTTGGTAAGCCAGGCTGCAGACAGGAGAGAGAGAGAGCCCTCAGTGGGAGCCTGAAGCCCACATCCCAATCCTTAGGCTGTTTAGGTACTGCTGGTTCCCCATCTTTTAGTGTTAGTGTGATTTTTCCCTGACTTGGGATGGAGAAACATCTGAAATCTCAGTGTTTTCTATAACAGAAAAAGGCATCCTGTGGTTCTATCCATGACTTGCTGAGTGGCCTGCAGAAGCTGAAGGCAAGCCCGTCTCTCCCTGTGAATTGCAAAGGGCCTGAATCCGAGGCTCAGTCTGGTGGGTTGGACTCCAGATCTCAAGAGGAGATGAATTCTGCCTTCTATGGTGCTGAGGTCAGCACTGCATCAGGGAAAGCTGCCTGCCTCGTGAAGTTTTACTTGCTTACTGATTTTCTTTTGCAATAGTAAGTTCATAGCTGGCTTTATCTATTTTTATTTTTTGAATCATTTTTTATGAACCAAGGTGTGCTGAAGAGCAAACACCATACCAAACACCCTTCTAGTGTGGATGCCAAGTTGTCACTTCTGATGTTTGGCAGTTAACAGATGCCCAAAAGTGACTTACGAATGCTGAAGAGAAGAAACTCTTTTACAAATTATTTGTCAGTTCTGTTCCTGTGTGTTGGGGAGGTGGGCATTGTTATGGGAAGTGGTGTATACCTTAACAGTAAACGTGAAGGCTGTTTGATGGGAATGCTGTGGTGGAGCAGATTTGGCCTATATATCAACTATGCTCATCTGCACTGAGATGTGACAGTCAGCTTTCATAGACTGGCAGTGCATCATCTTCCTCCTGCCTTCCAGCTTGATACTTTTTACTGTTGCATGCACCTGGTATAGATTATTTCAGGTTGTATTAGATATTGGGACAAATTATTTAGACATTTAGTGGTATGACAGTGCAGTGTAGAGCAATGCTGGCTTACAGCCACATTCCAAATTGCAGCCAGGACCACTGGAGGGTTGTACAGGACATTGTGTCAAGTAACAAACAAAATTAGGGTGGAAGGATTATTTTGTAGGTTATACCAGTTCCTGAATTCACTTCAGAATCTTGTCCCACCAACAGTTGCTCCCGTCTCAAGGCCCAAACCATCTCCCTTTCACTTCCAAACATTCTACTTCATTAAAGCTGACGAGGAAATCTTATACTGTAAAAGTTTTTTGTGCAAAGAAAGGTTAGTGTTGGAGCTTCCTTTGCAAATAATGATTTAAATTACCAAGCAAGAAATATGGGAATAAAATAAATTATTTTGTGTCTTTACTAAACAAAGTTTGGTTCATGTGGTGATACATGTAAATGGAATAACTGTATTTTAGTAATGATCCATTTAAATTACATTTTTTATCATCTTAAAAAAAATAATTAAATGGTCAAATATTGCATTACTTTTACTTGTAACTTATAGCAAGCTCTTTGGGTTGCAAATTGATTTAAAATAGAAGTGCAAAATGACCTAATTTAAATTATAAAAAGGTAGATGAACTGCAGTATTTGTTCTGAAGGTTCATTTTGTGGAAATGTTTCTTTTTAAAAAAAACAAATGAAGTGGATGTTATTTTCAGATAGATTTTGAGTAAAATTAATTTACTCTCTTTTCTCATTCTTTTATACTCTCAGACACTATTCAAAGACACAACAAAGCAGATGTTACTCAGCTCCAATCAGTTTCTTGTTGTTAGAATAAATGAGATTTTTATTAAGCAAAACTGAAAAAGTAGAAAAATTGTTCTTGCAGAAGGAGACAAAGCCTTCTAAGCTGAGGCTCCAGTGCACCAGCCAGTAATTTTTTAAATGTAATATTTGACTTGTTAAAACTATGCAGTAGTGATCTAAATGATGCTAATAGGCTGGCAAATATAGACCTCCTTAGAAGGGTGCATAGTCACATTTCAAAATTGGATTTTGTTTTATGCTTCAGAGCAAATGTTTTAGCTTCAGAATGTTATCTTGTAACTAAGAGAATGGTGTGCAGTCTCTGTCTGTAGGAGGAGGTGACATAGCACTGAGCGAGGTTGGGAAGAAAGGATGTAACTTAGCTCTTTGTGAGAAGCTGCTTCCTCTGTCGTCTCAAATCAGCAGCAGAAAAGGTGTTATTTTTTGGTGAATTGTGAATTTATGGTGAGGGGCAGGGTGTACACAGTCTCCCTCCAAACACTTGGATTACTAGTAAACAGCATTTTTCCCTCCATGTGGAGGGAACAACTATACCATCATTATTCCTGAAGTTATGAAGGTCTCCTTTCAGATGCATTTATTATGTGCCCTACTTTCTCTTTGCTCTGCTCTGTGATCAGTATGCATTACATCTCTGCATCAGGATCCTATGTCCCCTCCCATGGGTGGGGGAAAGAATCCAAATCCCAGAATTCAGTTCTGACACATTTATTTTTACTTGCACTGTACGTTTACAAAAAAGGGTCTTGTTCATCCTGACCAATTCCATGGAGAAATAGAAATCTGTGAAAGGAAGACAGATCCTGAGTATTTCATGGAAACATTTTTTTTATTTTTAAAAGCTGCTTGAAGCTGCCTTTTTTACTATTACCCATTGCAACTCAGAAGTCTGAAAATACTTTGGGAGATAGAACATTTTAAATATTCAGAACATCTCTATTTCTTTGCCTAAGGTAGGAGTGTCAGGATTTTTTTCCCATCAAAATCAGGACCAGTGCTGCTGTTTCTAAAATACATAGACTGCTTTGGTGTTACACACACTTCAGTAGCTCTTGCAAGTTTGCTGCGTTTTTTTGTGTGTGCATGTGCGTGTAGCTAATCTTAAAAATTTGACATTTATCTCTATGATAATAAAAATTATGCTATCCTCTCCTTTCTTAAAGTGGCTTTTTCGTGGGTTGCTTTGTAAGTGTCACAAACTGCAGTTGTTGCTAGGTAAGTTTTTCCCCCTCCTTATCTCCAGTTCGCATAGCTTTTGGAAAAAAACAGTTGATGGTCTTGAAATTATCTTCTTCCTGTCACCCCCATTTTTTTGGTCCATTT